>PVKZ01009504.1:0-10658 GCA_004027375.1 Macroglossus sobrinus
CTTTACTGCGACCTCGTCCGCGTTAAGCCCCGCCGTGTCCGTGTTCCTGCCCCAGCCGGAGCCCCTCCTGACGCAGCACTCCAGCTGCCCCTGCCCTGCGCGCCACCCCCTCCTCCCCCCGCCCCGCCCCCCACCCCTGCCCACGCTCTAAGCCCCGTGTCCCCGCCGCCGCCACCAAGCCAGCTCAGCCGGCTCCTCCGTAATCTGCTTTGCCTTCAATCCGCAGCGGAAGGGATCAAAGCAGCGACCCTCAAGGACAGAGCTAAATGAAGCCCGGGGGGGGGGGGCGAGGAGGGGGCACCCCCCCCCGTGAAAACGGGGAGGGGCAGAGGGGGGGCCTCGGCGTCTGCTCACACGCAAAGCCCCCACCCCTCACGAGCGGCGTCCGAGATGGATGTTAAAAGATATTCAAATGCCTGGGCCGAGCCAGCGGGAAGGGTCTTGGGGTCGTGGCCCCGTTTTATCCCTCGCCCCAAATGGCTCGGCGCCGCTAGATCGGGCATCAAGGCTCTGAGACCCTCGCCCGGCACAGGGCGCGTGAAGGCGGCGCACAGCCGGATGGCAGGGGGGACGCTGAGCGGTGCGTCCACCGCCGCGGCCTCGCCCGGGGCACAGCAGACACGGACACGGGGGGACGAGGGAGGCTGGGAGCCAAGCCACTGCCTCGGGGGGCTTTTTCCAACACGACGAGGGGCCCGTTGTCGGAGGCCGGGGCTTGGTGGCAGCCGATGGCAGAGGGACACGTGTCCGCTGTGACTCAGCGGCTCTGCGGGCCGCCCGGGGCCCCGCAGTCCCGAGAACGCGCAGCGCGGACGGATCCCGTGGCCACACGGGAGGCGGGCAGCCCCCGCAGGCCGCGCCGGCCCGCGGACACTTGGCCGGGGGCTTGGGGATTTGCAGCCAAGACTCATCCCTGTTTTGTTCTGGGTTTTTTTTCTAATTTTTTTTTTCCAGGCCGAAAATTCAAAGCAGGCTTCCAGAAAGCAAGCATATAATCCCGTTCTGAGAAAATAGGATTAAAGCGGAAGGATGGTAGAAAATCCTGCTGGAGAAAAAAAAAAATTTTAAAAACCTGCAGCAGGCGCAGGCCGGCGCGTTAAAGGGACAGGGTCACGAAAGCGCTTTGCGGACAGAGAGGCAGAGGGACGAGGCACAGAGGGCACGCCGGGGTCACGCCCGGCCACCTGGGACGCCTTCTGCCCTAAGCACAGCGGACCGTGCTGCCGGGGGCCGCCGGGGAAGCAAAGGTCATTTACCCAGCACGAGAGGGCGAGGCACAGGGGGCCTGAGCCTGCGGGGGCAGCTGGCCGGGACTGTGACCTTGGTGGGAGGCCCTCGGCTGAGCCGGCGACGGGGGCCGAGGGCGGTCATATCCTGACCGCCGTCGCCGGCTCTGCCCTCACACGCTGCCGAGCCTCTCGCTACCCTCAGCCCCGGGCGCTGCACGGAATCACGTCCCCCGAGATGTCCCCGTCCTGGTTTTAAGTGACCCGCGTATGCGCACAGAGCACAGAATGTCATTGCAGCTCGTCGGGTGCGTCTGGGGGTGCCCGCGCCCGGCGTCCACACTGCCAGCTCCCGACACGTGCCCGTCCGCCTCCTTAGGGCAAACCTCCTCCCGCCAGGCGGGGCCTCGGTGGATAACCCCTGGGCGGGGGAGTCAGCACAGGACAGCTCAGGGCCAAGCGTGTGTCACACCGCCGGGCGCAGGGTGTGTGTGTGTGTGTGTGTGTGTGTGTGTGTGTGTGTGTGTTCCTGCTCGGCCCCCAGGACCCACAACACACGTGCAACCTCCACGTGCAACGCTCCGGTCTCCCCAGTGACGGGACAGAGCGCCCCGCCAGCACCGGGGGGGGGGAGACGGTGGCCTTGCCACCCAGAGCATCACTCATGCGATAAGATGTCCCTCACGTGCTATAGCCAAATCCTAGTCATTCACCTTCAACCCTCCGTGGTGATGGTGACATAAGTAACAAGTGCACGAAACGTAATAATATACAACGGCACCTGAAGTTACATGAGTGTTACTGTGACGATGGTGGCAGCAGCATTATTGTAATAACGTTCGTGGTCACGAGATGTTGCTGCTGTTAACCCAATATTGTTACTCTTTCTATAGTAATCACGGCAGCAACACTGTTACTATTAATGCTGCCAGCATGACAGCAGTAACAGTATCATCATTGTGATTGTCATTATTATCACTGTGATCGTTACTGTCGCCGTAGCTGCATTATTTTGAGTCACGTATCAGCAGCACGATCACCGCCATCAGGAGCGCAGTCTTAGGACTGCTCTCGAGGTGGCAGTGTCCTCATTCTCGGTGCCACAGGAGCAGTAGTTGACGCTGGTCGCGCTGGACGCACAGCACACATGGCCGCCGATGGTTTTTACAAGTCACGCCTCATCCCGCACTGGCGGGAACCCCAGGCGTCATTTCCGGTGTCATCGTCATTGGCACAGAGATACTGGGGCACAGAGAGGTTCACTGGGTGCCCGAGGCCCCCCTGCCAAGCGGGGGTGGGGGCTATGCACACCCTGGCTGCGGTATGCACACCTGGGCCATCACCCGCCACGCTGGGCACACGTATTGCTGTCCTTGTCACCCAGCGTCAGCTCGGACACCGGCTGTGGGTCCAGTGTGGACCAGGCTTCGACTCGGCCAACGGGGGCGTCTCCAGACGGAAGTAAAATCCCGACCAAAACCCCAGCTGCGCACCCATCTCCCTGACTGTCTCCCCTTCTCAGCTGCCTGCCTGCCACGCCTCCCACCTCCCTCTTAGCGTGCTGACTCCCTACACACTGGGCAGCCTGTCACAGCCCCCGGGCCCCACTGAGTCACACACTGTGGGCCGCCAGGGCTTTGCCGACGAGCTGGCCCCGAGGAGGCAGGTGGTTCTGCCTCAGTCGGCTTGAGCCTTGGGAACGACAGAAGCTCTTAAAATCGGGGCTTTGTACCCACTGAGGCAGAAGAGCAGGTGACAGGTGCTGGCAAAGCAGGAGACATTTCCTGGGACCAGTTGGCCGGGCCCCGATCCCACAAGGAGGGGTCCAGGGTGCGCTGATCGCATTTCATCATCGGCTCCGAGCAGCTGAAACCGAGTCTGTTTCCTCCCCACAGAAGCATCGCGAAGCATTTGCAAAAAAAAAAAAAAAAATCGTTTCCAAACGCACGTCTAATTGGATTCTTTTCTGGGCGTTCTGGGGCTTAAATCCGATTTGCAAAAGCATCTCCTCGGCGCTAAACCGCAAAGCCCGTTCATTTCTGAAATGCTTCATCTTCTCCTGCAAATATGAGAAGGGGAAAACAAACAAACACACACACACACACACACACACACACACACACACACAGAGCCGCGGGCACGGCTTCCCCAGTGCTCGGCCTCGCAATCAAGCGCCTTGTTTCGCTGTAATCAGAGAGAGCCCGGCCGAGGTGCGAGGCGCGGGGTGCGGGGTGCGGGGTGCGGGGGTGGGAGCGGGGGCGGGGGGAGCCCGCCATCTGGGAGAAGGATTTGGCTGTCGAGTCACAGAATGATCACCCGTGCAGCGGAGAGAAACGCCTCAGATTCGCTTCGGGGTGGCGGCGGAGGTTGTGGGGAGCACGGATGGCTGTTTCTCCGTCCGCGGACAGAAACGCGTTTTATCCGCCGGCCACTGGAACAGGGGACCGTGACGGCGACAGACGCCGCGCTCGAGGATGGGCGTCCGCGTCGGGGACGTCTGCGTGGCGCGTGTTTTCACGCTGAGTGTTTACAGCTCTGGGCCGTCCCGGTGAGACACGCATCGTCACGTGCACATTGACGGAGAGAAGCGGGGTGCGGGCTGGCTCCCCGCCCGCCCACCGCCCCCTGGATATCAGAAACGCCACAGATTGCGCCGAGAGCCCCTCGCGTCCGAGGAGACGCTCGGGCCGTGTATCCGTCCGCGGCGGCGTCCGCAGGGTGCGTAACAAGCATCCCTGAAAATCCACGTCCGCGAGAGGCAAAGTCGTGTTTGGCACGCTGCTCGGGTGACACCGACATGGCATGGCGTGTCAGCCGCGACGGGAAAGTAAATTTAAAAAGCTGGAGTCTCCATATGCTCCAGGCCGTGCGGTTACAGATAGGGACCGCTGGGCTCCGGGTGGACGGCGGGACATGTGTCAGACACAGCCAGACGGGAAACGTCACAGGAAGCCGGGTGACAAGGGCCGTCGGGCCGACGTGCACTGCGACGAATTACTGGATGAGAACGAAAAAAATAATAATACTATCCTGACAGCTGAGCGGTTCTCCCGAGAGAGAAAACGAATGGACATTTCCCTAAAAAGTCGCTTTCAATCCTAATGTCATTTTATGTCCCATTTCAGAAAAGGGTTCACGAATCATAAAAGAGTCTTGTCCCCGACAGCTGCATGTCCCCTGAGCCCCGGGCTGCAGGGAGACGGTGAGGGAGGGAGCCCCCCCCCATTTCCCGTGTCTGGGGTACAATTTCCTGCTGAGAACCCCTGTCCTGAGAAGCCGCCCTGGGGAGACCCGGAGATGCCCCCCACGAACCGTGCGCCCGGCGGGACCCGGGCTCCTCACGGGCCGTTCTCTCCTCATCGCCCAGGAGCTGGGGCGCTAGCTGAACTCTGTCCCTGTCACATGACACCCGAGAGCCACATCCGATTCTTCGTCAGCACCCACTGCATGAGATTTTGACTCGTTTCTGGTGATTGTGCAAATAAATGCTGTTTGTGGGGGATTTCCCTTTACGTGATCTGTGCGTGTGCGTGTGTCTGTGTGTGTGTGCATCTATGTGTGCGTCTATGTGTGCGTCTGTGTGTGCGTCTGTCTGTGTGTCTGTGTGTGTGTGTGTGCGCATCTATGTGTGTGTCTATGTGTGTGTCTGTATGTGTGTCTGTGTGTGTCTGTGTGTGTGTGTGTCTGTGTCCTCATCCCCTCTTCTCACAAGTGCTATGGGATCAGGGCTGCCCTGGGGGCCTCACTGTGCGCCTTCTTCCCCTCTGTAAAGACCCGTCCCCACATCCAGCCACGTTCTGGGGTGAGGGCTTGCACATAACCAATATGGGGGGGCCGAGATCAGCCGTAACAGGTGAGCGTGGGAGCAGCTTGATGTGTGTCTGTCCCCTTGGGACGCCAGTGACACCTGCAGGGCTGCTCCCGCCCCTCCCCCACCCCTGCACTGGATAGATGATGATAGATGATAGATAGATAGATAGATACATAGATACATACATACATAGAGGATAGATGATATATATGGCTGGATTGATGGATGGATAGATAGATGATAGATGATGGACAGACAGATAGATAGATTACAGATAGATAGATGATAGATAATAGATAGATACATGATAGATGAAATGGATGGATAGATAGATGATAGGTACATAGATGATAAATACATAGATAGATAAACAGACAGATCATAGATAGACAGACAGACAGACAGATGATTGATAGATAGATAGGTAATAGATAGATGATAGACAATATAGATTGATGGATTGATTGATTGGATTGATAGATGATAGATGATATACATGGATGGATTGATGAATGAATAGATAGATGATAGATGATAGGTAGATAGTAGATAAATAGACAGATAGATACATACATGATAGATGGTAGGTAGATAGATGATAGATAGGTAGATAGATAGATAGGAAGATAGATTATGTAGATGGATGGATTGATGGATAGATATATAGATGATAGATGATAGGTAGATAGATAGACAGATAGACAGATAGATGATAGATTATAGATTGAAGATAGATAATAGATAGATACATGATAAATGATATAGATGGATGAATAGATAATAGACGATAGATAGATAGATGATAGATGATAGGTAGATAGATAGATAGATAGATAGATAGATAGATAGATAGATAGATGATAGACAGATTATAGATAGATAGAAGATAGATACATGATAAATGATATAGATAGATAGATAGATGATAAGTAGATGATAGATGGGAGGTAGATAGATGATAGATAGATATAGATAGATAGATAGATAGATAGATAGATAGATGATAGGTAGATAGATAGACAGACAGATAGATGATAGACAGATTATAGATAGAAGATAGATACATGATAAATGATATAGATAGATAGATGATAGGTAGATGATAGATTGATGGGAGGTAGATAGATGATAGATAGATAGATAGATAGATAGATAGATAGATAGATAGATAGATAGACGGACAGACGGACGGACAGACAGAGGTGATGGAGTCGGGGATGGGTGATTTTCTTCCCCCTGAGGAAACCACGTCCGATGAGAACACACTCATTTCTTCGGACACGTGGCTCCCTAATTTTTCTGAAGCGCACACCGGCGTTCTCGGCAGCATGGCAATGAAGGTGACAAACGCTCCTGTCCGTTAGGGGACGGGGGACGCGTTGTCCCTGCAGCCGCACCGGGTCCACGGGGGTAGAGAGCAGCAGGCGCCCAGTAACGGAGGGTGACGGGCTCGGCACCCAGGGGGAGGCCGGGAGCTTCGCTCGCTCGGGTCTGGTTACCCCAGAAACAGCTCTGGGGCGAAAACCACTCCCAAGGGCCACTCTAGAATCTGTCATGGGCCGTGATGTCACCTCGGCAGGGATGCAGAGGCTCAGAAAGGCGGATGCAGGGTGCGGGGGGCGGGGGCGCCTTCCGGAATGTTCTCCCCGGCACTCGGGGCGTGCACCTGTGCCCCCGGCTGCCACCCGGCCGACCGTTCCGTGTCTGTCCTGCTCAGTGCCCTGTCCACCCACGACTCTGCTCCATCTCCGCTCTGCAAACAGGCAGCTTTGGTCAGAGTGACCCCCCCCCAGGCTTGACAGGAGGGGACACGGGCCTCATCCCCACTCGGAAAATTGGGGGCTGTGCCTTCGCGACCACGTGAGGAGCGGGAAGCGGACGGCCGTGCAGCTGAGCCGTGTTCACGATGGCCATAGGACCCCGCAGTGCGCAGCAGCGACAGGGTGACGTCCCGTAGGCAGCTTCCGGTCCCCGGGCCCGCTCTGGGGAAGGCTGCGCCTATCTGTTCACCCCAAAGGGAAGCATAGCTCAGGGTCCCTGATGCCTTGCCACGCAGACAGCTGGTCGACCCGCAGGTCTACGAGACAATGGGGCGCGCGCGCCCCCTGCTGTCCGTTGTGAGAATTGCTCCTTCACAGCGGGTCACATCGAGTGACACGTCTGTCTGTCCCCCTCGCCATTCCTACGTCCCCTTCCTGCTCCTAGGTCCCCTCTCCTTGGGGTCCCGAGACAGCCTCCTCGGGGACCCTGGGCCCAACACAGGGCCCAGACCCTGGCTCTGGGTACGGGGTGCTGGCCAGGCGTGCTTGCCCACAGGACGGTGACCCCAGGACCAGGAGCCTGGGGATCGGGGAGCTGGGATGTCGGGGCGCCGAGTTCCACTTTGCGAAGATGAAAGAAGCTTCAGGACGAGGCTGGTGGGGACGTTTGCACGAAAACACGAAGGGACAAGGACAGATCGTGCACCTCGGACAAGGAGAAACAGATTTCAGGCTGAGTTTATTTCATCACAATAACAGGACTGCATCGCGAGTCAGCGTGACACGGGGTGGGGACCTCAGCCACGTGCACAGTCGGAAATGGGACAGAAAAGCCGCCTCGGGTGGCTGGCGGCCAGCGGTGGGGACGCGGTCACGGGCGAGGACGCTCGGGAGGTGCCCGCGGACAGCCACGAGGCACGGGGGTCTGGAGCTGTGACGGGCGGCTCGGCGGCCACAGCAGGTGGCCCCGCATGGTCACAGGTCACTAAGAGGGAACCCTAAAAGCTCTCATCGCAGACAAAATAAACGGTTGCTCTGTGAGGGGTCGCGTGGTGAGGGGCTTGTGATGGGGACACATTCTCGTGACACACAGATACGGGCTTACGATGTCTTAGCCCTGCAGCTAACGGAACGGTGCGTGGCCGGGGGGACCGTAATTAAACACACACAGGAATGACGGCCACTGTGTCCTGAAGGCTGAATAAGAGTGTTCCAATGTGTTGAACACACACACAGGCACTCACAGACACACACACACAGTCACTCACACACACACTCACACACACACACTCACACACACACACTCACACACACACACTCACACACACACGAACTCTCGCCCTAACACCTGGAACACCTCGAGAATGAAGAAAGGGGAGAAGGGTCGCATACTCCACGGGCAGCCGTGTGCCGCGCCCGCCTGCTGGCCTGAGGAGGAGGGTGCGCAGAGCACGGCCCTCCGTGCAGTGGGGTGTGGGGGGAAGGGGACTCCAGCACCAGCAGCCCACGGGGACACCGTGCTCTGAGGGGCCTGCTGGCCGGACGTGGCTCACGATGGCACACACACACACACACACACAGGGCTGGCTTCCGTCCAGGGGGTGTCGGGCACAGTGGGGACACCGAGTCCCTCACAAGGCCCCACAACCGGCATCTCGGCGTCTCCGGCCGGCAAGGACGGTGTCGGGGTTGTGGCGGGGACTTCCCAACCTGACCTGTCACCCACATGGCCGGAGATTTACACTGAGGGACACAGTGGGCGGGGCTTGGGGCACGGTGGGAACCGTGCTCACCTCGGGAGCTGCTGCAGCAGGGACAGGGGTCAGCCTGAGCTCAGCCCGCTGGGGGCCAAGATACCCACGTGCACACAGAATCATGTCCCCAAAGATGCGTGTGTCCTGAACCCATGTGGCAGACAGAATCACGTCCCCAAAGGTATGTGTCCTAATCCCCATGTGATAGAATAACGTACGCAAAGGTGTCCATATCCTAATTTCCGTGTGGCAGACAAGACGATGTCCCCAAGTCACCCACATCCAAATCCCCATGTGCAGGACAGAATGAAGTCCCCAAAACGCCATGTTCTAATCTCCATGCGGCAGAATCATGTCCCCAAGATGCTGGTACCGGGATCTCCGTGTGACAGACAGAATGATGTCCCCAAAACGCCACGTCCTCATCCCCGGGTGGCGGACAGAATCAGATACAACAGAGTCGAGTGCAGTGGGCAGAACGGGTTGGAATAAAGAGAAGACAGCGACATAAAAGCCAAAGCGACGGCCACAGGCCGCCGTCCCCCGAGACCCCGAGTCGCCCGCGGGCCAGGACCACTGGGCAGACGCGTGGGCGACAGCGTCCGCCCCTGACGGTGCCCGCGTCCTACTTGCTGGCGAGGACGGCATCGTAGGGGCGGCCGGTCCGGCGCCACCGCACGGCCGTGAAGCCGGCGGCGGCCAGCAGCGCGCGGTACTGCGCGGGCGTCCGCTCGCGGCCCTCCGTCTGCACCAGCATGTTCAGCGAGCCCAGCTGCGCGGGCAGCGGGCCGCGGCCGTCCGCGTCCAGCAGGCTCTCCACCACCAGCACGGCGCCGCCTGGGAGCGAGAGCGCGGGGCGCGAGTCAGGGGCGGACGGCGCGGATGATCCGCCGACCCCGCCCCCGCGGCTCCCGCTCACCGTCCCGCGCCCCGGTTCCGTCCAGCGGCAGTCGCACGCGTGGGCGGGGGGCCGGCCGGCCGTGCACCCGGGACAGGGGCTGCGCGCGGGCGGCAGGCGCCGTGTGGGACGGACGCAGAGCCGCCAGCTCGGCGGGGGACCGCGGCCCTGAACGCACCGCCAGCGGCCGGCCACCCCGCCCTCAGCGGCGGGGGGAGACCCTGCGCCCAACTCAGCTCGCGGGGGCTCGGACACGGCTCCGCAGCCCCCTGGGAGGCGGGGGAGCTGTTAGAGTGCTGTCATGGTCGTCCCCGGTGTCCAGCGCGACAGAAAACACTACAGTGTTTCCACCAAGGTCCAGCGCTCGGAGCGTCTCCGGGGGCGCCCGGGGCGCGTGGGGTGTGGACACGAGCTCAGGCTGCCGGATGCTCAACCCCTCTGCGGCACTGCCTGCCCCTGTCACCTGCACCGCCTGCCCGTGTCACCTGCAGTGTCTACCCGTGTCACCTGCACCACCTGCCCCTGTCACCTGCAGTGCCTGCCCGTGTCACCTGCACTACCTGTCTGTGTCACCAATACTGACTGCCTCTGTCACCTGTACCGCCTGCCCCTGTCACCTGCACCGCCTGCCCCTGTCACCTGCACCGCCTGCCCGTGTCACCTCCACTGCCTGCCCCTGTCACCTGCAGTGCCTGCCCGTGTCACCTGCACTACCTATCTGTGTCACCAATACTGCCTGCCTCTGTCACCTGCACCGCCTGCCCATGTCACCTGCACCGCCTGTCCATGTCACCTGCACTGCCTGCCCGTCACCTGCACTGCCTGCCTCTGTCACCAATACTGCCTGCCTCTGTTACCTGCACCACCTGCCCGTGTCACCAATACTGCCTGACCCTGTCACCTGCACCACCTGCCCGTCACCTGCACCGCCTGCCCGTGTCACCAATACTGCCTACCCGTGTCACCTGCACCGCCTGCCCCTGTCACCTGCGGATGTCAGCTAAACGGAAACCGTCATTCTAGAATAAGTGCGCCCCGAGCCGTGTGGGCTGTGGGGCGTTCACCGCGCTGAAGGCATCTGTCACTTCTGGGACGAGACTTTGCCACTGGGGCCATGGAGCTGTGTGTGGTCACCAGTCCCATCACACGGGCTCGGTCTGGGAGAATTCACTGCTGCAGCTGGGGCGGCCCTTAAGCCACTGTGCCCAC
>PVKZ01009505.1:0-10843 GCA_004027375.1 Macroglossus sobrinus
TTCCTCAACCAATCCCCCTGCCTACAAGTATCTCTCTAACCCCCTCCCTCTCTGTATATATATATCCCCATTTTGTAATAAAATTTGGAGGCTTGATCAGAACTTTGTCTTGCCTCCGCTCTTCTTTCGCCCCCATTTTCTTTCAGGTCGGATCCTCCTCGTCCCCCCACGAATAACTAAGTCCTGCGGGTCGGGACAGCGGCCCCCCCAGAGAACCCTCCTCTCCGGGGACCAGGCAGAGGGGCCACATGAAGACCCTGCTCCCTGCGTGTGCCCAGGACCCGGCGTCAGGAACACGTCGGAGAGACGCAGCAGCAGTGACAAGGATGGATGGACGGACAGACAGATGAGAAGGAGAGACACATGGAGCAGGACATCAGAAAGGGGCAGGGGCCTCACAGGGCACACACAGGGTTCTCTCGGGGCTGCCAGTTACCTCGGAGGCGGTCGGCTTGCAGTATCCGGCCCCGAAGACCAGGTTTTCCAGAGAAAGGCCAGGTGGCTCGGGCCCGGCGTCCGCACCGCCCTTGCCGAGCCACGCACCTCGTCCCGGGCGAGTGAAGCTGGAGGAGAGAACGGAGGAGAGATGAGGAGACTGCGAAGGACAGGGACGGCGCCTCGTGCTCAGCCCCAGGATGGGGGGTTGGGGGGCAGCCCACGAGATCCATCAGTTAGAAGGGGCAGCTCATCCCATAGTGGGTGTTTGGAGGGGACATTGTCCATGTGAGCGGGGGAGCCAAGCACGACACTCATCCCACTGCAGGTACACAGGCCACGCGCAGGGCCGCTGAGGGGCGGGCGGGGGCTCCCAGGTGACGCAGCCCAGGGGCAGGTATGTGCAGTCCACACACTGTGGGGAGCGCCTGCAAGCCCCGGGCCCTCCCCAAACCCCGGCCTGCTCTTCTGTGCGAGGACGCAGAGTAGTGTCTACCTGTACAGCCCACACGGGGTCTAAGGGGACCACGTTGCCCAGGCCACCTGAGCTCCCGCTGCCGGGGTGGTGGCTGCCACCCGCAGACAGGCGTGCCGACCCTGCGGCTCTGAGCCAGCGGAAGGAGGGTCGGTGGCCACGGCGTCACAGCCACCGTCCACGGCGGGTCGGAGGAGATTCGGGGAGCCGGTGCGGTCCCCGGGTTGGCCTTGGTCGGGCTGACGGCCATCTGGCGCGTCCGTTACCGTTGTGGTTTCCGTCACAGTCCCCCTGTGCCCCATGCCCCATGCCCCTTCCTTCCAGATGGCCTCTGTTCCCTTCCCTAGTGGCCCCCCACCCCGTCCTGTGTGGCACTACTTTACAGGCGGGCCCGATCCCCCGGGGACAGTCCAGGGCCCTTGACGATGAACAGCCTCGGATGGCAGCTCCTCCAGCCTAGGAGGGTGCTCGAGAAGTGTTTGTGGGAGGCTCTGATCCGAGACGCCCACGCTCCTGCTTAAAATAGTGACGGGGAAACACACAGCTGACATTTGACTTCCTTCTGTTTGATTCATTCACTCAGACGTCCATTCGGCTCACGCCACGGGCCGGCAGCGTGTCAGGTGCCGGGGGGCCCAGACCGAGGCCGGCCCTTGCCCGGAAAGCCTTTCGGTCCAGAGACAGAGGCAGATAGAACAGGAAGGGGGTCAACTCAGGGCAGACTGGGGGAAGAGGACGGCTCGGCGTTATTCAAGCCAAGGGGTCAAGGGGCAGCTGATGGACCCAGCCGGCCAGGGTCGGACCCCCAGAAGCAGCGCCTGTGAGCTCTGCGATGTGGCAGAGCGTTTTCCGAGTCCCGGTGCCACTGTCTCCTCGTACGTCAGAAGGGCTGGCACCGGCACCTTCACGATTAGCCGAGTTCGGCTCTGAGGGTGGCGTCTGGCACTCAGCGGTGACTCAGTAAAGGCTGGTGGCCGCTGTCGACAATGCCGCAGACCCAGTAACGTCGAGTCGCTATTACCCTGACACAGCTCTGGCGGATACTAGCGCCAGCACAGTCCAGTGTGATACAGGCATCGCTCTGGTTCGTTCGGGAGCGAGCCCGGGAGCCAGGCTGCCGTCAGCTCCAAGGTGGACCGTGCGAAGGTGGCGGAGGAAACACAGGAAGCCCCTGAGCGGTGAAGCTCGCGGCTCATCCAGGGCACGGGCTGACACAGAACAGCGGATGGGACTCGTCTGGCTGGGCGTGGGGCCGGCCGGCTTCTCCAGTGGGCTGGATGGACCCCCACGTGAGATCCAGTTGACCCGTCTAACGGTTAAGGACGAGATTCTCTAATTCCATCTGTCTCAGGGAAAGTGGAGGGTCTTTTGAGGTTGAGTTTTAATTTCACACCTGCGTCCTCCTGAGTGGATGTAACCGATGCCTCAAACACTGCTTTTCCGGAAGAACGAGAGCTTGCCCCACGTGACAGGTGTTTCGAAGGCTTCTGCAGTCCCCGGCCACTGCGAGCAAGCTGACAGCATCCTGCCAGCAACCCCCAGGGAACAGGAGGCAGTCCTGTTTTGACCCCAACGCTGGAGAGGCTGAGCGCGGATGGTGGGTTTCTGTCTGCGCCAGGCCAGGAGGCCCCATGCCTGGACACCGTCCTCATCTGAGAGTCACCGACACCTCGTGGGGACAGGACACGCGAGCGTTCCTGCTTTAGAGATGAAGACATGGCGTCTTGGGGACTTTAGGTGACTTCTCAGCTAAGACGCGGTTAGGAAAAAGCCAAGCCAGGCATGGGGCCCCATCTTCGGTCTCATCGGGGGGTTTCAGCCCCCGGCGGCCTGCCTGTGTCCCCCTGCCTCCTGGTGCCCACCCCTCGCCCCCGCCCGCCTCTCCCCTGCCCCTCAGCGAGGCCCGGACCCACCTGGGAGAAGCCCCTCCGGTCTGTGCTGACCGAGCCCGGCGGCCTCGGCGCCTCCCGGCTGCACCAGAGATGGAGGGACCGGGAGGCCAAGCGCCCTGCACGCCGCAGCGCCCACGGCTTCGTACCTGATCAGCGGCTGCTGCAGGGCCACCAGGGCGGCGTGGACGGTCACCGAGATCACCGACAGGTGGAAGTAGTCGAACATGACGGGGACGTGGTGGTGCAGGCCCCCGCGGGCCTGGAAGTGCAGGCCCAGCGTGCGGCTGCTGATCACGGGGGCGCCCGCCCCGGCCCTCAGCCTGGAAGGCAAGCAGGAGACCCTGCGTGAGGGACGGCCTCGTCCCGGGCACCCCACCCCCATGCCCGCTTCGTCTCGTCTGCCCCCTGCGAACGCTCTGTCCGGTAGGAATCGTTTCTCCCCCAGCTGAGGCTCGGAGAGGGAAGAGGGTCGTCACACAGCTGCGTTCAGGCAGACATGGGACTCGTGCGCTGCTGCCGGGGACGCCAAGCCCACCCGCCAGGGACAGAGGGCCGGCCAGACCTTCAGCAGGCTCGCCTCAGCGTGGGGCCCGCCCCGCCCGCCCCACCTGCCTTCCACACACGCTCCTCCTCTCCTCTCCCTGCGGACGGCCAGTGCTGCGCTTCCCGTGCAAGTCTGTGTCGTCTGCTAGATTCCCACCCCTGAGGGACAGCACATGTGACAAAGCCGTCTCCGCATCCCCAACACCTAGGACGGTTCGTGGCGAACTGCAGAAGCTGATCGCACGTTGGCTCATTGAGAGGAACGGCTGACGGACAGCTGACTGGCTGGCTGGCTGGCTCCCCATGCTCAAGGGCAGAGCAGCCCGGCCAGACTCAGGCGGGACGGCCCACCTGCTCTCGCAGTCAGAGGCGCCTGCGCCCGATGCCTGGGGGGTAACCCGGCCGGTGGTCAAGGCCCAGAGGGGTGTGTGGCTAGGAAAATAGGCTTGACTCTTCCCCGAATGAAAGCTGAGGATCTTGACTCAGGAAACCAACCCCTTGGGCTCCACGAGCCTCTGGGGACGGAGTCCCCGGGTGCCCGGCGGCTGCACCTTCTGAGACGGAGTGGAGAGCTCAGGGCGCACGCTCAGGGTGACAGGGCAGCGAGCACAGCGCTCTCCCACCCAGGGCCCCGCCCAGCGGCTTTGCTCCAAAGCCCTCGCTCAGAGCTGGTGTACCAACGAATGCCAAGGCAAAGGGCCAGGCCATACCCCCGGGCGGCCCGCGGGGCTGCGGGAAGGGACCGGGAGTGTCGGCCTCTGCCGACCAGGGAGAAGCCAACAGGAGGGGCTCTGGGGCTCAGAACCTCACTGACGTTTAGGTCCGTCCTAATTCTGACTCTGACGACAGGTCTCTCCCGAGGCCTTTCTGTGACCTGCTGCGGGACGCTTGTCTCCCCGACCCATGGGACAACCACGTGGGGTATTTGCTGGCCTCACTCCATCTACAGACGAGGAGGTAAACCCAGCGTGACTTAACCGACACGTTCGCAGTCACAAGGCAGAACTGCAATGCTGGGCCCCCGTCCACCTGACTCTGGGCTGCGTCACCGCACGCCACTGCTTTGCGTCCCCTCAGACCCAGGCTCGCAGGAATTACAGAAACGCCTCAGGGCTGGAGCGACCGGCATGGACACACACATCGGGGCAGCGGAGACGTCAGAAACATTAACAAGAACTTGGGCCATATTAACAGGGGCAAAGCATTCTGAACGAGGGAGGTGATGGCTCTTTTGTGTTCTGAAACCGACAGGCACAATTAATGGAGGTGGGACTCAGTTTCCTGGGGAGGTGTCTCTGTCTAACTCGATGGCACTGAGAGGAGAATGCCGGTGTTCTTACAAAGGAACTAAAAAAGGTCAAACCACAAAAGAATATACAAAACGGAGAAAGCTGTTAAACTGAAGATGGAGACGTGAGTCTTGTTTATCTAAACTGCCACCCAGACATCCAAGGCATAAGAGGATGATGTGTTCCTTGAAATGGGGAAGAATTTCCTGATGGGCACAGCTGTCCAGGGACAGAAGGAGATAAGAGGGAAGGAGTGAGCTCCCCATCCCAGGCAAGCAGGTGCGCCCAGGCCTCTGCAGAGTGACAAAAACAAAGCTGAGGTCACACAGGAACCAGGTCCCTCCTCCTCAGTACAACGCTCTGGGGTGGGGGGCAGGGTGCTTTTCTGTGCATCAAAGGATATTTAGCCAAAGTCTTGGACTTTACCCACTAAATTCCAATTGCACCCACTCCAAGAGTGCAGCAATCAAAAGTGTCTTCAGATGTGAAGACATGTTTCCTGGGGACAGACTCACTCTACCCACAGTGAGGACCGCCGGAGGAGACGGACACCGAGGGCACTTCCGTCTGATAGTAAATGTCGTGCTTCCCTGTTTCATTCCCGCCCAGGTCTCCACGGTTCTCAGGAAGCCGCCCGCCTGGGTCATGATCGAAAGCCATATGCCCACCCCGTGGATGTGCTACAGACGCCTTATTAATCCTGAAACCCAGCTTATGGAAAAACATGGCATTCTCGAATGTCCGCAGCCTCTGTCTTCCTGCCCCTCTCAGCTAACCTTGTAACAAACACTCCTGCTCTGATCAGCATTGAGTGCTCTGCATTGTAGAAAGGAGGTGACACACGGAAGCCTGGCCCACTGGCTGCTGGGGAGCCACGAGGAGGAGGAAGACACCGATACAGCAGGCCACACACGGACGGGGCTGTGCAACAGTCGTCGCTTACACAGACCTCTGCGGTGAGGATTCTATAATGACACCACTTTATAGACAAGGCCCCTGGGGCTCAGGACGGTGAGGGGACTCGCCCAGCATCTCACAGCCGATGGGCGCAGGGCCTCGGCTGCTGTGCGTTCTTTTGTTGGGGTCCACCTCCCACACACGGGTTCTCCACCAAGTGCTGTCTTCACAGTGAGGTGGTCTCACTGTCTGTATCCACCATGACTGACCACTAGTGCTGCTTGGTAGACACTGACTTCCAGGCTGAGGGTGGGATCCATGGCAGGGTCCTGTGATCATGAAGCCATGGCTAGCGGCCCTGAAGGGGGTGGGTGCAGGAAGCCAGGGCGGGGTGGGTTACTGAAACCAGTGGATGATGAAAGTCCCAGATAGTGGGGTGGGGTGGGGTGGGGTGGGGCGGGGCAGGGCAGGGTGGGACAGGATGCAAATGAGGACGCAGGCAAGGGCCTTTCTTCTGTGTTTATAGGTTAGAGAGGAGGTCAGCTTCTTGTGGGGCCACCAAACTCCACACGGAGTTGGAACAGTTCCTGGGGATGGTGTGGGGAAGAGAAGGTTCCTCTGGCATCCCATGAGGGATCACGTGGAAGTGACGAGGGTAGCAGGTGGCCAGAGGGGTCTGGGGGCCAGGCCTGAGTGAGGAAACTGTCATTTGGCCCGGACTGTGTGTCAGGACCATGGACAGAGGTGCCGACAGCTCAGAGCCTGCACGTGGCTATCTAGCTGCACACGGCATGTCAGGACCATGGACAGAGCCTGCACGTAGCCCTCTATCTACAGATGGAGTGTCAGAACCATGGACAGAGCCTACACGTGGCCCTCTATCTACACATGGAGTGTCAGGACCATGGACAGAACCTGCGCATGATCATCTTTCTGCACACGGTGTGTCAGGACCATGGACAGAGCCTGCACGGGGCCATCTATCTATCTACACATCAGGTGACTGTCCCCTCTGTGTGGCCACAGTTGGGTCTCCTTCTGATGTCTTGGCACAGTCCACCTGCAGTTCAGATGCCCTCTGATTCGACTCCCCAGGTTATAGAAACCCCATAGCAACCAGACACAGGTCGCCTTGAGAAAGGTCAGACAGTTCTGAAAGGGAGCCTGAACCTGGAAGGGGGACCGTCCTGTTCACCAAAAAATTCCTTCACTAGACTTGAAGTTACTGACAGTGCGGGGACGCCACAGCCGCCCCAGAGCCCCTCCAAGGGGTGCCCGAGGGTCGTGGCTGTGGGGAAGGCCCGGGGGCAGGACGCCACGACCCCAAAGGCGGCAGGGACAAGACCCCATGACCCCGTGCCACGTTTCCAAGGACACTCACTGCTGCTTGCTGTCCGTGAAGTGCAGGTCCACCTTGAGCTGGAAGCCGACTTCACTCAGAGCCTCTTCCACCTGCGAGAGAGACAAAGTTCAGGGGACCTCAGGGCATCGAGCCCGGTCCGAGCAAAAAGCTCAGCTGCTCTCTTCCCCAGAGCCAAGGGAAGGAATCTGCGTGATTCACGCGTAAAGCACGACTCCCCGGCACATGCCGCGGACCTGCAGCTGGACAGGAGATCTGGATACCAGGTTCGACAGAAGGAAGTGACGTACGAGGTCAAACTTGAGAAAAGTTTAATTTGCAAAAGGAAAAAACAGCAATGCCAGTACAGGGAGTTCTTTGGACGGCAGGATTTCCGCAAACCCAGTCCCCAGGTTTGAGCTGGAGCCTTTTCAGCAGGAGTCAGGGGTTGCCTAGCGCCTGCTCGGAGGGCGGATGACTTGGCTGTGTGTGGTGTTATCTCTGCCCCCGGGCGCTCTCGCTGGCCGGCCCCACTGTCCACTGCCCAGGAGGACAGAGGAAGCCGAGGCCCGGAAAAGTGGAGTCGTCTCCCGAGGTGGCTCAGCTCGCTAAGGAAGCAGATCCTCCACCTTTGTCTCGAGACGCACTGCACGTCACCGTGCGTACGTTATGATGCTTTAGCATGGCGTGTCTTAATCGTGGCTGCTGCTGTTCTCAGCTCTAAAAATAAAATCTTTCTGTCGACGAGCACGGGGATCAGTCTGCTCTACCTGCCGGCTTCTCACACGCATCTGAAAGATGGGATCGCCATTTCTCCTCTTTCCCCACACGTGACGCCACCACCCCGCCCCGAAGGGCAGCTGCCCCTAAACCCCGGACCTCCCGGCTGCTGCCCCCCTCACCAGGGCCTCGGGGTTCAGTGCCTATCTCCACCCCAGCCCCCCGCCAGGTGCAGCCCTTCGCCCCAGTGACCCAAGAACCCTACTTTGTTCTATCTTAGCACGCCATGCTTCCTATTAATTTTTTTTGTTTATTTGTTTAGAGTTTATACCCCGGAAGCCCGTGAGCCAGAATTCATCTTTTGGACACATTTTGTTTAGTCCTCACGAAGTTGCAAGTGACAACTCATAAGCGGAAAACATTTAAAAAATCGGGCAATTTAGCATTTCCGTGGCAGGATTCCAGATTCTAGAAAAAGTAAGGGCAGGGGGGTAGAAAAACACAAATCTCCCTCGATCTAGCCATGCTGGCCAGCGTGGGACTTCCGCGCAGCTCGGGAAGTCTGGGACTTCCGCGCAGCTCGGGCCCCTGGCCGTTCTCTTGCCCAGTGTCCCCAGGCGTCTGGTGTCATTAAGGAGGAGACTTGTTCTCACTCCTTCTGGGCCCCCGGCTTCAGGAATGCTGCCCGCCACGCAGAAATATTAACGTATCCCGAGGAATACATAAAACTCTTCTGCACCCTCCCCCGTCCTCGTTTCTTGCCAGAATGTTCTCACTCTGCAGGAACGGAAAGAAATCTCTCACCCAAAGGCCCCCTTGGAAATAAGTCCCTGGCTAAGCATCACTCAGGCAGAGACATATGGATGGAATTTATCTTTAGGTCCCGGGGTTTAAAAATCCGTTAAACACACACACACACACACACACACACACACACACACACACACACACACACACACACACACACAGCCTTCACAAGTTAACATTTTGCTGGAGCCAAGCGCTAAGTTTAACTTCGTCTCCTAGCGTTGTTTTGCATAATCACAGACCTCGGTTTGTACACACATCTCAAGTGACACAGCCCCCGGCCACCAGCCCCCGAGAAGCGAGACCGGGGGTGGGGAGCGAGACCGGGGAAGCACGCCCTCCGAGCCGCCCGTGTCGGTGCCAGCTTAAACTTGCCACGGTGGCTCTGGCACAGGGGGTGGCCCCAGGGCCAGGCCGAGCTGGGGCCCGTTGAGCCCGGCTGTGACGTCGCTGCCATCAAGATAAACCTTCAACTGCACGAGGCTGCAGAACGAAGCGTGGCTTCGCTAGCTCTTCCTTGCACCTTTGGTTGTTGGCTTTCTGCTGCTCTGTCCAAACACATGCATGCACACACGCGCACACGCGTGTGCGCCCACATGCACGGGGATATGCACACGGCTCCTTTCATCGTTCTGCCTGATCTCGGCGAAACACACTGCCCCCTACAAGAGCCGTCTACACAATGCCGGCGGCCAGTATTTGCAGAAGCGTGGCTCGTGGCTCATGGCCGGCACCGAGCCCCCGCAGCCCGAGCACTGTCTGCTCACTGCCAGGGAAATTGCACTACGAGGTGGGGAAACTGAGGCTCGGTGAGGTCGAGCCACTGTCCCAATCCCAGCAGGCTAGATGAACTCTGCTCCTCTCCCTCCTTAGCACACTGAGCATCTCACCACCTTGGCCTCGGCCGCTGCGAACCCCAGGCTTGAATGTGGGGGCCCCTGCGAGCCACCGGCCAGCACTGTTCCTGCATTTTGGTCTCTGCCGCAGCTACCTCAGGCTTCCCCTCCCCCTCTCCATTTTTCTGTGTGTGTTTTTCTTTTGCTCTGGCTCATTCTATTGCCAACTATTTCCCCTTTTACTATTCTATGTAATTTGTGAGGCTTCTCAAATCTTCCGGGGGATTATACAGTGTTTACAATAAAATGCTCATCCTACATCCACATTCCCCTGTTCTTTGCTACCACCATTAAAACAGCCCCTCATTGGAGCAGAAGCCATAAGCCTTAAGCTGGTCTGTGCACGGCCATCTGTGCACTTATGTGTGCCCTTACTGCGTGCAGTGAGTTTTCTTCGTGTCCACACTTGCAACAGCACGTAGAATGGCGTGCATGATGTACAGGCCTTGTGCAAGCCTCTGCCCGCAATGAAGGCTGTGTGCTCACGTGACCCTGAACTCCAGGCAGCTCGTTATAAACAGTGCCTGGGTCGTCACAAGCAGACAGATACTCACTGGAAAAGAGCTAATGGACCCATTCCAGATGTACGGTCTTTATGGAAATGCCCAATTAACTTTAATGGTCACTGATTTGCAGATAATGATTAGTTATGACATTATTTGCTGCAATATTGATTACCCCAAACACAGCAAGAAATTACTAGCTTGTAGAGATAAGTGAAAACAATATGTACTGTCCAACGTACTCCCTGTCCAGCCTAAGAACTAAGGCTTGTTACAACCGCATATGAACTGAACTTGGTGCTGGGAAAATTAAACTTGAAAGGCTTTAAACAGTTGGAGTGAAACTCTGATGGAAGCGGATGGAATAACAGCTCAGAGGCTTGAGTGGTGTGCTGGCAAGCATTTATCACCCGGCTCTCTGAGGGAAAATAAACACTCTGATTTGTAGCACTGCCGCTTCCTGTGGTGTAAATATTTCCATAGCAACTGATCTCAGCTACCGAGGTGAAGGTGCTGAATGTGGAGGTGAAAAGAGACGTGTACCTCTGGCTCTCGGGAAGCGGCATGAGCAGGCCGCAGCACTGCACCGGACACAGGCCCCAGCCCCCCGCCCCGTGACCCAGCATGGAAGGAGCCTGGGGAGCGAGGGCCCTGGCCCCATTCTCCTCCCTCCCCCAGTCACCTGCAGGGCCTCTCGCAGGCTGAACCCAAATGGAAACCAAAAGGGAAGGGTGTTACTGATCCTATATACAGGTCATCGGCCTCCTGCACAGGTGGTCGGCCTCCAGGGCCCAAGGCCAGAGGGGGAGGGGTAGGGGGAGAGGGGAGACAATAGCAGTCACGAGACGGGCAGCTCAGCCACGCAGTCACTGATGTAAGTCCCAAAACACCAAGGATACTTTTTATCTTTAGCCCGTCATAGGTGGGCTTAATGGGTATTTAATTAAGGTTGGATGGATAGATAGGTGGATAGATGGAAGGATGGATGGATGCACAGATGGGTGGGTGGATGGGTAGATGGATGGGTGGATGGTTGGATGGGTGGGT
>PVKZ01009506.1:0-10854 GCA_004027375.1 Macroglossus sobrinus
GGGTTGGGGGTCCTTCGAGGGGGTTGGGGGTCCTTGGCTTCCATGGAGCCCTAAGGCCCCTCCTCCAGTCCTGTCCTGGGTCCCAGGTGGGACCAGGGAGGTGGAGCTGGCCTGGGCGGGGCCATGGAAAGGGAGGTGGCCGGGCAAACCCCACCTCTCTCCCCTGACCTCTGTCCCCCAGGGCGGGCAGCTCGCTTAGTGCTGGGGTCGAAGGGGGCCTCCCAGGCTGAGACCCCCCCCTCGGCCTCTCTCTCCCATCCGTTGCCTGCTGTTGGGGCGTAGAGAGCCGAGTGGTTTCTGGAGAGCGTTAAGGTCTCTGGGGCATGGCACTGTGCCCTTGACCCCTGTCTGGGTGGGGTCCCCTGAAGCAGAGGTTGAGACGAGGATATAGGTGTGAGTGAGTGATCGATGGGGAAGCGAACCCCAAGGAGTGTCACCAGGAAGGGGACGCGGCAGGCGGGGGAGGCTGCGGGGTTGAGGCGTCAGGCTCGGGCCCCTGGGGACCTCCGCTCGGGGCTGCAGAGGGAGCCCATGTCTCCGGAGCTGGCGAGGTCGGCTCTTGCCCGGTGACGCTTGATCCCACAGCCGACGCACGCCCCGACGAGGCCACAGCCCACGTGCCACACCATCGAGGGGACACTCTGAGCTCTCCCAGCTGCCAGGGGTGGACCTGGGTCCCCACAGGGCACACTGAGGTGCAAACCCCGGGCCTGAGAACGTGTCTTGTTTGGAAATGGGGTCTGGCCGACGTGCTCGAGTTGAGAGTGTGTCGCACGGGGCTAAGGCGACCTCTAAGCCGATGACCGGTGTCCTGCAAAGAGGCGTGGAGACAGAGGGCAGGGGGAAGGCACCATGTGGCAGAGGAGGCAGAGGTCCGGAAGCCAAGGGACGCCTGGGGTCCCCCGGAAGCTGGAGAAGGCAGGAAGGAGCCCCTTCCCCAGAGCCGCTGGGGGCAGGGCGCAGGGCACGGCGACCCCTGGATTCGGTTCGGACCTCTGACCCAGAACCGGGGGACACATTCCTGCTGTTTCAGGCCATCTGCTCGGCGGGGCTTGGTCACAGCGGCCCCGGGAGGCCACCGCAGCAGCCCAGGGGTGCGGGAGTGACCCCGAGCAGAAGCACCACAGCTCGGCCGGCTGGCCCAGGAGCGGGCGGAGGTGGCAGCGTCGGCTGCCCGGGCGTCGTCAGCGCGGAGGAGGAGAGGGAGTCAGCCTCTGCTTCTGTCCTTCCTGGAAGGGGCGGGGCTGCCGCCCCGAGCCGGGCTGGTGGGACGGGGCCCACACGGGTGACAGGAGGGGCGGGGGCCGCACAGGGCCCAGAGAGGAGGGAGGGACCAACGGCCCCGGGTCGGAGCCCTGCCTGCCAGGCTCACGTCTGTCCCCAAGCCTCAGTGTCCCTGGTGATGGCGGCCTGTGGGGTGGAGGGCTGGAGGGGACACGTGCCATTGCCCAGGACGACGAGAGAAGTGGGGGTCTCGCTGCCCAACGTCCCTGCCGGCACCTTTGGGGGAGGGGACCGAGGGACAGCGGACACACAGTTCCCTCACTCCACGGACGGCCCGTTAGCTCCTGGCTGCCCCCGATTCCCGGAGCTCCTCGGAGAGGCAGGTGTTTGCTCGGCGGCCCAGCCGTATTGATTTACGCCTTAGCGAAGCCTCGCCTTCCCGGCGATTAATATTTGATTTATGCCCGGGGCTTGTCCTGCCTCTGATCTCTTCCTAACTCATTAAATCTTCCTTAATCGAGTCTCTCCCTCTGCCCTTTGGAACTCATCCCCCGGAGATGGCTCCGGGTCCCCCCTCGCCGGCTTCTGACCCACTTACTTGCCATCTGAGAAAACAGAACCGCATTTGGCTGGAACCAGACCCAGAGGCCGGTCGCCAGGAGGGGCGTGGCTCGTTAAATGTCACAGCTGTCCCTCTGCCCGGGAAGCTTTTTCCACGCATTGAATGTGCTTGAGCTGAAAGGGTCGGGCCCCCTTGTCAGAGGGTGGGGAGGGCCCCCAGCTGCAGGGCCCGGTGGCTTTCAGCCTGCAGATGGCAGTGGCCAGGCCGGGGGCCTCGGGCTGGTGGGGTTGGTGCAGCTGCCCGGGGCCTCGCCGAGCCCTGAGGCTGTGATCGGCCCCCCCGCCCCCCGTTCCTTGGGCTCCAGGCAGGTGCACGGTGGGAAACACAGGCCCCTAAGATGAAACCGATCGTGAGTTATGTGCTGACCTCTGGGGTGCCCCGGGCGCGTGCTGGACGCTTCGCCAAGCGCTTTACAAAGCTCGCTTCCCGTCCGACTCCCATGATGCCCCTGGGAGCTGGACGCCCGTCTCACCCACGGGGAAACCGAGGCTGCCTGGCCCCCGGCGACTCGGCAGCAGGGGCGGGGCTGGGGGTCTGACCCAGGCCTCGCTGCCCAGGCGGAGAAACACTGCCGTGGCTTCAGTGACTTCAGGTGGCCGGTTCCTGCCAGGCCGGCTCCCGATGCCTCCGTTAGCGATGCCCGGACACGGCCGAGTTCTGGGCTCAGCCGCTGAGCGGTGGGGGGGCCCTCAGACGTGGAAGGGTCAGCAGCGACCGTGGTCTCCCCGGAAACAGCACACGGGTAAGAAACGAGGCGGTCACAGAGACCACACGCGTCCGATCCCGTTTGCGTGGACGGCCCAGGGGAGGAGAATCCGTGGGGGCGGGACGTGGGTGAGAGGTCGTCGGGGCTGCGGGCTGGCGTGAGGGGCCGGGGCAGGCAGGGAGGGGGGCGGCCCGGAGCTGGGAAGCCGAAAGCATTCGCCCGGAGCCCAGTACACCCCGTTTTCTATCCCTTTGCGTTCTGAGCTCGCCGCCGTGCGGCTGACGTCGCTGTGTGTTTTTATTAAAGGATGGTGAAATAATCAGCGGCTGTTTCCTTTTTCTCTGGTTGCTGATTTTTGTAAAATGCCCAGAATGCAAAGGGAGGGAGCTAATGAGAACACCACACACAGCCCCAGAGCCCGCAAACAGGCTCACTGCACAAAAGCAAAGAGGGACAGCACTTGAGTCTCAGCGAGCCAAGCCCAGGCTAAGCTGGGGGCTTTTGTCCAGGGCACAGGGCAGTGGGCTTGGTGTGGGGACAGCCCATGGTCCACAGACAGTCTCGTCTTCTTGGGGAGGGAACCCCCGCTCTCCCTGACCCTTAGCGCCTTCTGTGGAAGGGCCACGCGAGGTGTGGAGAACTTGGGGTGTGGTTGCCCCTTCTTCCTCCTGTGCCTCGTGGCTGGGACGTGGCCCCCCCGCTGGCCCGACCCTGCCTCAAAGGGTCCCCCGGGAGAGGGGTGGTTCCGGCTGAGCCACCTCCTCTGTCCGGCTTTCGCGCTCTCTCGTGTTTGCATCCTCGTCTGGTCCAAGAGGGGAGACCGCCCTCCCCGCTCGGCTGGGCGGGGTCTGTTTCTGTCCCGGCCACCCCCGGTCCGCCTTCTGCTGCTCCCAGCACGGTGTGCGGGGGGCGGCTGCGCCCCCGATCCAGTGCTGCCTTTGCTCCTCGCGAGGGAGCCGCGGGGACAGTCACCCCAGGGCAGGTGGAGTCTCAGAGTCTCGACCCCCCTCTAGCCCCGGACGGGAGCCGCTTCCCAGCCCTAGTGCCCTTGAGTGCAGGGGGGCCGGGTCCCCTGGGGGGGGGCGCTACACTGCCCAAACCTTATACTGCTGATCTCTCTCCCGGTCCGCCTCAGAGGGAGACTGTGAGCTGCCCGTGGCTCCAGGGGGCTCAGGGCGTCACTGTGACACCCCCCGTCCCCGTCGGTCGGGTGACGAAGGGAGGCCTAGCTCAGGTCCGTCTCAGCAGGCCATGGGTCTCCCCCTCCCCCGGCTGTTTCTGGTCTGGAATAGGGTCCCCATCTTTCTTCTGCTGGAAGGAGACCCATGTGACCAGAGACTCGTGGCCGGTGTCAGAGGTGACGGAAACGGAGAAGAGAAATGGAGCAGAACTGGGGAGAGGAGGGGCCTGCTAATTTGGAGAGGGGAGAGCCCGAGGACGAGGTGACACCGAGCAGACACCCCGGCTGGTGGGGTGACAGTCAGCTTCACCTCCACAGCGGCCAGAACCGGGCGGGGAGGGGCCCCTGCCAGGCGTGCTGGGGTGCTGACGAAGACTGGGAACGAGAGACAAGGGGCGAG
This sequence comes from Macroglossus sobrinus, assembly GCA_004027375.1. Taxonomy (NCBI): domain Eukaryota; kingdom Metazoa; phylum Chordata; class Mammalia; order Chiroptera; family Pteropodidae; genus Macroglossus; species Macroglossus sobrinus. The sequence goes on from PVKZ01009506.1 coordinate 4,133, forward strand.
GGCGTGCTCGCGTGTTTGTCCGTTGTGCAGTGAGCATGGACGTCCTTCTCGCCACCCCGACCCCGTCTCTCCCCGGCCAGGTCCCCGAACCTCCTCCCCCGGTCTGCGCGGCTCAGTGCGTGAGTCCCAGTCCATCTTGTCATCCTACTGTGCGCGAAAGGCGGCCGAGCATCCTGACTCAGCGCCTCGCCTGTCCGGGTCTTCGCACTCAAGCGATGCGGGTCGTCTCGACTCTGCGGCCCCAGCTCTGGGCGTTTCGTGCCGGTGACGTCATCGTTACTCGTGACACTGCACCATCGATGGCGTCGTCCGCGAAGCCTGGCTTCTGGCGGCTCAGAGGACCCCGGGCGTCACGGATGCCAGTGCAAGTCTTAGCGTACGGGGACCCCGTTGGCACAAAGAATGCCCACCTGTCCCCAGGCAGAGGCTGACCCAGGAAAACACGGTGCCACCTCATGGGCCAGTGACAAGAGGGGACAGCGGCTGGAGAGGTCCATTGGTGTTCAAGAACGGTGCCTTAAAAACCCACAGCGCGCGTGTCCCCCAAACACCCACTGAGGTCGTACCAGAGAAGGCCGAGGCCAGCACGGAGACTGTCATCCCTGGCCGTTTGTAATATGGCCCCCCTGTCCTGCGGTGTCAGGGGAAGCCACACGGGGAGCCCCTGTCCTGTGCTGTCGGGGGAAGCCACACAGGGAGCCCCTGTCCTGTGCTGTCGGGGGAAGCCACACAGGGAGCCCCTGTCCTGTGCTGTCGGGGGAAGCCACAGGGCGAGCCCGCAGTCGTACGGGCAGTGAGGAGGCAGCACCCCCTCCTGCTTTCATGGCCGAAGGGGTGCCGGAGAAAGTTACCTAAAACAGAAGGTGTACATAAGTCCCAGAGTGTCAACCAACTACAACGACATCCAGGTTCCAATGAAAAATATCACTCGTGATACCAAGGACCAGGAATATCTCAAACCGAATGAAAACTTACGATCGATAAATACCAATGCCGGGGGCGGGGCAAAGACGTCGGAATGATTGAACAAAGATGCTAAAGCAGCGACGATAAAAACGCTTCGTGGGCGATTCGGACAGTCTCGAAACACATGTCGGAAGAGAAAGTCTCGCCAAAGAAGGTCTCAGCAGAGGAATGCAAGGCGTAAAGATGAGAAACGGACATGTGAGAACCGATAAATGCAATGACCGCCAAGAAAAAGCTCAGTGGATGGACCTAAAACCGAGAAAGGAAACGGAAAATCGCCAAGAACCCCACAGATGCCAGCGGGGCGATAAGGGAGTAACTATAAACCGTGTGCACATAACTTCGATAACTTGGACAACACGGACCACGTCCTCAAGACATGAAAACTCCTACAATTCACCCAAGGTGAAATAAACAACACAACCAGCTCTATAACTAATAAATAAAGATATCGACTTCGTGATTTAAAAACACCACAAAAGATGTCTCCAGCCCCCGAAGTATTCACGGGAGACTTCTGCGAAAAGAGGATTTATACCAGTTTAAAGAAGAATACCAGTTCTACACAACCTTTTTCGGAAAGTAGAAATGGAGCGAAAGCATCCCAATTCATCTTACGGAGTGACTGTCGCCCTGCTCTCTGAACCAATGACGGTGCCAAGGACAGGAAAGCTACACACCAGTTTCTCTCAAGAATGTAGATTCAAAAGCCTTCACACAATATTAACAAATAAAACGTAGTGACACGTCAAAAGAATTATGCGCCGTATCCAAGGAGTTCCAGAAATGCAATATGTGAAAATCAATCAATATCACCCACCGTATATGACAGGCCAGAGAATAAAAATCATGCGAGCATATCCATTGATGCAGGAGAAAGCATTTGGCAAAATTCTACACCTGTTCCTGATGAAGCCATCAGAGAAGCAGGAGCAGAGGGATGATTCGATAAAGACAAAAGACCTGTGACCGAGCTTGTGCTCTTTGTGGAAGGCTGAATGCTTTCCTCGTGAGCTCAGGGACAAGGCGAAGGTGTCCCCTGTCACCGTTCTCATTCGTCTCTGTGCCGGAAGACCTGGGCAGCGCTGGGAGGTGAGAGAAGGAAATAAAATACATGCACGATGGAAAGGAAGAAATGAAACTGCGGAATATTCCAAGGAGTCTCCAAAAAACACTGCCTAGAACTAGCAAGTGAGTTTGGCAAGGTTGCAGGATACAAAATAAATACACAACACTCAATTGTATTTCAGAATCCTAGCCATGAACACGTGGACGCCAGAATTAAAAATACAGTGCCATTTACAAGCGCTCAGAAATCGGAATATTTAGGTGTGCATCTGATGAAACAGGTGCAGGACTTGTCTGTTGCATGTCGCATGATTCTATAAAAAAAGCATCTAAGTGAATGGAGAAATGTATTTTGTTCATGGATCAGACAAAGCAACGTAGTAAAGATGGCGTTCCTACCTAAATGGAGACACTAGTTTAACACAAATTGTATCAACATCTCAGCAAGACTTTTGTTTGTTGATATGGACAAGATTATTTGAAAATTTATTTGGAACAGTAGAATGAAGCGGGAAGAGTCGGTGTCCCTGATTCAAGACGCTGTAGCCGCCATAATCAAGACTGTCCCATGGAGACGGTGGACAGAGGCGCAGGTCAAGGGTCAGAACGGAGAGCCCGACACAGACCCACACAGCTCTGTGCATCGTTGACCAAGGAGCAAGATCTGTTGGGCGGGAGAAAGATCGCCTCGGCAACAGTGGTGCCGGAGCTCGTCTGCTCTCTCAGGGTCAGCTCTGCCCGCCGCCGGACGGCAGAGGCCACGGAGGAGAGCGCCAGGGTGCCCATGCGAGGACATGCGAGGGCAGAGACGTGGGAGCACACGCAAGGGCTGGGCAAAACGGTCAGAGCGAGCCAAGAGCAGCCCCGGGCAGGGAGAGCAGAGGGTGGTGCAGAGGGTGGTGCCCCTGTGTGTGTGTGTGTGTGCATGCATATGTGTATATATGCATGAGCGCGCACACATGCATATGCGCACACGAGTGCATATGTGCACACACATACACCCAGTGCATCCATGTGCGCATGTGTGCACACAAGCATGTGCCACACGCACGCATGCACACACATGTGCATATATGCACGACCAGCACACACGTACACACATGCATACATGCACACATGTGTGCACACACATCCAGGCACATGCGCGCACATACGTGCAAATGTGCATGTGTACACGAGCATGTGACAATGCATGTGTGCGAATGCACAAACACGTGTGCATATATGCATGAGTGCACACACATGTACACACGTCACACATGGACACACAAGTGCCTATGCACACACACATATCCATGTACATGTGCATGCATGTGTGCATGTGTGTAAAGGTGCATGTGTGCACGAGCATGGGACCCATGCACGTGTGCATGCACACACACGTGTGTATATATGCATATGCATTGTATACATGCATGCATTTGTATGCGTGCGTACGGGCATGTATGCCTACGGGTGTGCATATGTGCACGTGTGCATGCGTACACGTGTATCTGCATGTGCGCGCGCGTGCGTGTGTGGTTTCTTAACTCACGGCCCCTCGTGGAAACGCACGCAGCCCATTAGGACATAGCCCTTTTGGGGCCCAGATTCTGGCCCCGTCGGCTCCCCATTCTGCCCGCACGTTCGCGATCCGGGCAGGAGAGAGGGCGTGTTGCCAGGCAGGAAGAGGAGTGCGAGCCCAGCTTCGGAACGGCTTAGGATCGCACAGACGCGCGCGCGCACGACGCTCCCTGGAAGGGTGTACAAACACATGTCAAGCGGCGCATTTGCAGTTTGGGATTTGGGGCAATCTTTATTTCCTTCTTTTGGCTAATCTGCATTTTTCTAAAATTTCCACGATAAACACCCATTACTCTGTAATAACAGCCGCAAAGTTATTTTAACAGTTGGCCCGGAGCTGTGACAAGTGTGTAGGGAGCCGCTTTCTGAGTTGCCACCGCCTGTGTGATGTTCTCGCTTCCGCGGACGCCCGGAGACTGTGGGGGCGGCGGCCGCGCTGTGCCGGGGTAACGTCTGGCTTTCTCGAGGACGCCCCAGCTCCCTCCGGCACGCTGCCCGAGTCTGTCCTTTTGGGGTGCGCAGGTGGGGTTGGCCCCGCACGGCAGCCGGGTGCTCGTCAGGGAGCCCACTGGTGCCCCCCGGGACCTCAGCGCCCCGATCCTGCCCGCCTGCACGGCGGGGCTGGTGTGCGCGCGGGCCTCTGGCTCCGGCTCTGGGTGCTCAGGTGGGCTCCCCATCCCTGGGGGCCCAGTGTAAAGAGCAGTGTTGACACCGGGCGCCTGGGCCAGGCGCCAGGGCTCAGCACTGGTGCCAGTGACACGGGACGAGGGCCTCAGCCTCCCAGCACGGGGTTCCATCGCATATAGGGGACGAGCGGGGTGTTTTCTGCACGGGACAGTGGCCTTGCATCTGAAGCACGCGGAATAACTCGTGGCACACAGCGAGCCCGAAACAAGTGCTCATGACCGTGGTCCTTGTCGTCGGTGCCACGGGTGTGTTGCCAGGTGGACAGATGGCCTCAGAGCTGTCTGAACCTGCATCCCTCGACCCTGTAGATGCGTTAGGTCACGAGACGAGGAAGACTTAAGGTCGTGGATGGAATCGGGGTTGCTCCTGAGCTGACCTCGACACGGGGGAGTGTCCTGGCTTATCCGGCGTCATCACGGGGGCCCTCTAGAGGGAGGAAGGCCGAGGCAGAGAGGCAGAGGAAGAGGTGAGGTGACAGCAGAAGCGGGGGCAGAGAGAGGCCGCGTTGCCAGCCTTGCAGATGGAGGCAAGGCCAAGAAGAGCCAAAGGATGCGGGTGGCCTCCGGAAGCCGGGGAGGGCCAGGAGAGGGGTTCCCCCCGGAGCCCCCGGAGGAGCCCGCCCTGCCCGCCTCCCGGTTTGAGCCCCGGGAATTCACAGCTGCGAAATGACAGATTTGTGTGAAGTCGCTCAGCTGGCAGGTTGCAGGACAGGGAGGGCAGTTCACAGCTTCCGTCACCAGGGAGAGGGCGGGGCGGGTGGGTGGGGCCTCAGGCCCCCAGCAGCCCCTCCGCAGCCTGTGTGGGGGGCGTGTCCAAGCCATGGACCCCCCCTTACCCGCCCTGACGCCAGCTCTGACCAGGTGTGATTTGGGGACCTGCTTGGAGAGATGGGCGGGCATCCTCAAGCTCCTGATGTGGGGTTTGGGGTCCAGCAAGCGGGGTTCCGGGCCGTGGTTCTGGGACCACGCAGGGCTGTCTCGTCTTCACCGGCCCCGAGCGCCTGGGCCCAGCAGTACGCTACCTCCAAGACCCTGGCAAGCCGGGCTGCTTCGCGGGGGCCCCCGCACCCCAAGGGTCTTGGGTCAGAAGCGGGGTTTTCCTGGCTCACAGGACGTCCGGGAGGTTGCCGATGCCTGCCACCTGACCCCTCGCTGGGCCACAGTTCGGTCCCCTGTGACACGGGGAGCGAGGTCGCTCTCTCTGTCCTGTTGAGTTCTAAGCGCTCTCCTCCCAGGGGGCTGCTGGGCGGGGTCTCCAGCAGGGGGTCGGGGCTCAGCACCAGGATGGGCTGGGCTTGCTTCCTGGGATGGGGACGTGGGAAAATGATGCAGTTCCTTTAGCCTTGGTGTCTCGGATCGCGAAGCAGAGCTGCTAGCTGGTTCCTGCCCGGGGGCCGTCGGGGGACGGATGCCCCGGGCGCTCCTGACGGGAGCCGCTGGTGACAGCCACCGCTGGTGACGGCCAGCTCTTCCCTCCCACGAGTCTGCATCCACGCCTCTGCTCGTGGCTCGCTGGCCACCCTCTGCGGTGTCCTTCGGGGCCCCGAGTGTGGCTGTCCCAGCTTAGTTCAGAAATGTCAGCTCTGCGTGCAAGGACCCAGCACTTGGTGGCCACACGGCTGCCACCTTCGTGCCAGGAGGGCGGGGGTCAGGAGGGCAGGGGTCAGGAGGGCGGGGGCCTGATTCAGATCCCGAGGACCTGAGACACCAGGGCGCAGGCTGCAGGCTCGGTGGATGTTTCTCGGGTGTCGTCACGTGGGGTGCTGGCTTGGGGACCGAGCCTTCGTTCTCTGAGCTGGCCGTTCTCCGGGGGACTGGCTGCATTCTGGGCGTCCCCTCCTTAGCTCAGTGTCCTGTGCTACGCCGGTGCCTGGACATCCACCCACACAGCTTGTGACACCGCCCTGCTGTCTCCGTCCCCAGGTGTGACACCCCTGTCCTCCTGAATTCCTGGTCTCGGGCGTCCCTGAGCCACCCGGCCTTCCTCCCACGAGGCCGGCAGGGTCTGGAGTCTGCTCGCCTCTGCACCCACCGCCACGTCCCCTGCCCCAGAGGGGCACTCAGGGACATCGGGGGCGAGGGGACCTCACACTGTGGCCTCACCACTGACAGTGGGGGGCTCGGGGCTCAGGGCGCAGCTGCGGCGCAGGCCTGTGGCCAGCATGTGACAACGGGGGGAGCTCTTGTCCCTGGAATGAAGAGGCCGAGCGAGCGTTTTTAATTGGCGTGCTCGTTCTGCCCAAACCCTGCGTCAGCAGCCGGTGCGCGGGCCGAGAAGTAAAACCTGCGTGGAATTTGCAAATACTCACGCTCCCCCAGTCCCGGAGCTTTCTCTCGGGTCGCGGAGACGTGTCGCCGGACGGGGCGTGTGTGTGTGTGTGTGTGTGTGTGTGGCACGCGCTGGGTCCCCGCGGCAGCCGGGGGGGGCTCTGTTTAGAG
>PVKZ01009507.1:0-10830 GCA_004027375.1 Macroglossus sobrinus
CCACGGGGCAGAGCAGAACCAAGGAAGGGGCCAGAGACCAGTGTGAGCGCAGGAGGAGGTGGGAGGCAGGTCGGAGGGGGCGGGGCACTGCAGCTGGCCGCCTCTCTGCCCCCCCAGACGGGACGCTGTACTCGGGCACCATGAACAACTTCCTGGGCAGCGAGCCCATCCTGATCCGCACGCTGGGAACCCAGCCCGTCCTCAAGACCGACAATTTCCTCCGCTGGCTGCAACGTAGGTGCCCGAGCCCCCCGCTCCCAGCGCAGGTCCGGCCCTTCCCCGAGCCGGAGAGAGGGCCACCTGCTCGACTCCCAAGTGTGTGGACCGCAAGCTATGTTCAAGGCACTGGGGTACCGCAGGGAGTCCCAGTCCCCCCCTCTGTTCAGACCCCACGGCCACCCGCGACGAGCGGTGGGACCCGAGGTCGCCCCTCTCCTGGCCTCGGGAGCCAACCCCAGGGTTTGCGGCACGGGGCCCCCGGGCGCTCGATCGCTAAGCCTCGCTGCCCGCCCCCGCAGCGGACGCCGCCTTCGTCGCCGCCATCCCTTCGACCCAGGTCGTCTACTTCTTCTTCGAGGAGACGGCCAGCGAGTTTGAGTTCTTCGACAAGCTCCGCACGTCGCGGGTGGCCCGCGTCTGCAAGGTGCGCCTCCGGGGGCCGGGGGCGGGACTGGCCGCGGAGGAGCCAATGGGGAGGAGGCGGAGGCGGGGCCGAGAGCCTAGCGACCAATGGGAGAGGGAGAGGGCGGGGCACGCCGCCCTGACTCCGCCTCCCGCCCCTAGAACGACGTGGGCGGCGAGAGGCTGCTGCAGAAGAAGTGGACCACCTTCCTGAAGGCCCAGCTGCTCTGCAGCGAGCCGGGCCAGCTGCCCTTCAACGTCATCCGCCACGCCGTGCTGCTGCCGGCCAACTTCTCCTCCGGGCCCCACGTCTACGCAGTCTTCACCTCTCAGTGGTGAGCCCCGGCCGGGGACGCGGTGGCTGGTCCGTGGTGCGGACTCTGGGGCCAGCCCGCGTGTGCGCCGCCCTGGCTCCCGCGTGTGTGGGGCGGACGTAGGCCGAGCACGTGCGCGCACCCTTCGAAGGAGGACTTTCGATCCTGCCCTTCGTGTAGGCGGGAAAAATAAAGCTCAGAGAGGGTCCTACTAGTTTTACATCCTGCCTGGTTCAAAAAGGCCAGGAGGTGGCTTACAGAAGGCCTCCCTAAAAAGAGAGCCCACAGGGAGATGGGAATTAAAGGAGAATCGGAGAAGCCAAGGGTAAGGATGGGGTCAGCACGTTCCAAGTTTTCCTCATTTTTCCAGTCCCCTGGGTGCCACGCACAGATTTAGCTCCGAGCTTCCTAGTGGCCAGAGCAAAGAGGGAAACACTGTCCGCATCATAAGACAAAAAATGTAGTCGTTGCTTGGAGGCTAAGGAAAGGGTAATGATTTGCTGCCATCGGGCCCCACGGCGTCTTAGAGACCTGCCCACAATGCCAGGTCCCACAGACACCTGGTGCACGCAGGGTCTGGTGTCTGTGGCGTCCACAGCGGAGAACATGGTGCGTGCCACAGTCAGGTCAAAGTGAACAAGAGAGACAGACCTTCTGTCTCTACAGACCAGGGCGAAGTAACACAGGCCTGTGCTCAGGCTCCCGCTGCTTCTCTGTGGGACCTGAAATGGGGGGCTCCATCTGGAGCCCGCGGGAGCCGGTGCCACCCCAGTTCATTCGCATATTAAACAGAATCACACCTGAGATCCTAAGCTGGGCCGGAGTCAGCGGTCCTCCTGGCCCTTACCGCCACGCCTGGGGCAGGAGAGGCTGCGGGAGGCTGGCCCAGCCCTCCACACTCCTGCCCCGCTGGGGCTTCTCGCCGAGGGTGGGCCAGGCCGGAGGGGTTGCTTCCACGTACAGCCCGGGAGATCATGACGCTGTCCCCTCTCGCCGTCTCCAGGCAGATCGGCGGGACCAGGGGCTCGGCTGTCTGTGCCTTTTCTCTCAAGGACATCGAGCGCGCCTTCGAGGGCAAGTACAAGGAGCTGAACAAAGAGACTTCACGCTGGACTACTCGTGGGGCCCCCGATGACATCAGTCCCCGGCCAGGCAGCGTGAGTACCCCGCCACACACACACATGCACACGCGCGCGCGCACACACACACACACACACACACACACACACTGAACAAAGCCCCTCCCCACCAGAGACACACAGTGCACACTCATCACAGCACCTGTGGTGGCACAATAACTGCCAGAGGATGCTAGCGCCTCCGCCAGTCCTGTCTGCTCAGAGTCACGCCCAGTCTGGCTGCCCACATTCGACAGGTGTCCCGCTGTCACACAGCGGGCCCCCTCCCCCCGGCTGCGTTCACATCAGACACCTGGCCTCTCGCCCAGGGACGTGGGCTGTGCCGAGGACTGTGTTGGGTATCTCTCCTGCCTTTCTTACCTAACTCGCTTTTGACCCGAGTTGCATGTGTACATACAACAGGGCTGGTGACACAAGACAGCCCTGCTCCCTGCCCTCCATGCTTTCCTCTCCAGAGACGAGGGCCCTCACCTCTTTGGCTGATCCTTCCAGTGTGTATTTCCAAACCCTGAGATAGCATAGTTGGGTTGCTGCTTCTTGAAGTGTCAGCTCCAGGCAGTATCTGTTGAATCCCTGTTCTGGAAGGTGAGGGTTTGGTCCTGTCCCCACCTGGTGGTGCCCTGGGGCTGGCCTGCGGCAACCAGCAAGAACTCTCTGCACAGCTCTTTCCAAACTTGTGTCCAACAATGTGACTCTGGAGGCTTAAAATCAGCCCTGGCGGAGTGTATACCAGGGAAACCAGCAAACACTGCAAACCGGGCTCTCCCCCCATCCCCAGCTGCCTTCCCAACACGCCAGGACCCCCACCCCTCATCTCCCAGCAGTTTCATGGCGATTTTGGTTAGATCAGTATTTATACTGTGACTCGTGTTATTCACAGATCAGCCACGTAGTAAGCCATGATTCCTTTTCCCTTACATATATCTTAATTTTCCCAAGGGTTAGTAATTATCTTGATTTTTTTTTCTTTTTGCTTGCTTTGTTTCCTAAGCTCTTATCTTTAATCCCAAAGTCTTCCTCAATTCTCTGAATCTCTCCTGAGAGTCAGACCCCTAGACTCACCTCCCCGGGGTCCCTCCCTGTCTGCTGCAGCCTGGGCCAGGGCCCTGTACATCCGGGCACGGCTGCCACTTGCATCTCCCTTCTGTGTCGTTCTGGGCGTTCCCTCTGCCTGTTTCTTTTCTTCTTCTTTTTCTTTAACGCCTACAGCCCCTGGTCTTCCTAGGTGGTCTCCCATCCAAGCACTAACCAGGCCCGACCCTGCTTAGCTTCCGAGATCAGCCGAGGTCGGGCACGCTCAGGGTAGCGTGGCCGTGGACTCCCTGTGCCTGATTCTTGTGATCACTCGTGTTTCTTGTGTCCGTGGCTACTGCTACTGCATTTTTTCCCCTTATCTTATTTTGGTGGAGGATCGCCTCTATGGATTTCCCAGAAGGGGGTGCACAGCGGGAACATCTTTTGAGACCTTGAACACCTGATAATGTCTTTATTCTAATTTCACGCTGGACAGTTTGGCTGTGTACCTGTCATTCTCGACTAGAAATAATCTTCCTTCAAAATTCTGAAGGCTCGCTCTACGATCTTCCCGCGCTGCTGTGGAGAAGCCAGACCTATTGTAATCCCTAAGGCCTTGAATGCCACCTGTTACTTTTGTTGTTTGTTTGTTTCTTTGTCTGTTTTCTCTCACCGGAATCTTGTAGTGCCTTTTCTTTGTTCCTGGCTAGTCTGAAATGTCACAACATTGAGCTTTGGTAGAACTCTGTTCCTTAATTGTACGGGACATCCGGTTGCCCTTTTAGCCCAGAAAATTAGGTCCTTTGATTCTAAGAAGTTTTCTTGGGCTATTTCCTCCTAGTTCCTCTTCATTCAGCGTCTACGTGCCACCGTTCTGGGCACTGGGGGTGGAGGAAGGACCAGAACAGACCAAAGTTCCTCGTGGAGCTGACGTGCTAAGGCTACGATGCGTTCTCACTTCTTTCTGGAGCGCCCCGAACTTTTCACGTCTTGTCCCACTTTCGAAGGCTTTGCTTTTGTTCTGCTTTTTGGAAAGAGCGTCTCAGTTTTATCTTCTGACCTTCCTAGCAGATTTTTAACTTCTGCTAAAATATGTACTTTCCTAGATTTTTTTTTTTGAGCTTTACATATCTCTTTTAGAAAAATGTTCTATTATGGAGAATTGTAAACATATACAAAGGAGACAGAAGTGTGTACTGGACCTCCGCATTCCCATCAGCCAGCTCCAACTCCATCGCCTTTGTGATCTAGCATGAGCTCATCTCAAACTTTAAATGATATCCACAAAGACCCTTCTTGCAAAGAAGGTCACATTCACAGGTGTTAGATGGACTTCTTTTGGGGGGGAGGGGCACCATTCAGGCCACGACATCACCTATAAATATTTTAGCTTGCATCCTCAAAGATCAGAGCTTAAAAAATACCCAGAGTACCATTATCACCCCCCCAAATTAATGACTCATTAATCTAACATGCATTTCAGTGTTCAGATTTCTGATAGTCACCCAGATGTCATAAGAGTATTCTATTCTATTCTGTTCTGTTCTGTTCTGTTCTATTCTATTCTATTCTATTCTATTCTATTCTATTCTATTCTATTCTATTCTATTCTATTCTATTCTATTTATTTGAATCAAAATCCAAATAAGAGCTGTAAGTTTGGATTGGTCGTTCTTTTAAGCTTCTTTTAATCTAGATGTTCTCTTTCTGTCTTCCTTTTTTTCTCTCGTAAGTTATCTGTCATGTAAGGTTTTCCACCATCTGGATCGTGAGGCTCCTGCATGTCGGTGGTGGCAGCTTAGTACTCTCTGTAACCCAGTCCTAGGCTCCGGAGACTCGATCAGATTCAAGCTGGGGCGGGGGAGGGGGACAGGACTCCCCGTCGTGGCATCTGTGTGTGTGTGTGTGCGTGTGCGTGTGTGTCCGCTGCCCTCCTGGTCGGGACGCCTCCTCTGTGGCGTTACATCCTTCCATCCAGACGCCGTCTTCACCTTCCTCCCTCGAGTCGTGACGGGACTTGGCCGCGAGCGTGCCTCGCCTCGTGTCTTTCTCCTCGTAGGTTTCACGATCTGTTCGTTCTCCCTGGGTGCTGGCTCCGGTCTCTTGCGATCGTGGCTTTACTCACGCGTCTGCCGGCTCGTGGCTGTCTGCTCGCATCGGAGCGCGGGGGCCCGGGGCGCCGTTGGCAGCGTCTGTGGCCGTGGGTGTGACTTGGCAATGTGGGCTCTGCTGAGGCTCTGCGGGGACCGTCTGGCTGGGCTGTTTTGCTGGGGACCTTCCGTGCTCGTGTCTTCGGGTCTTTCCTCTTGGACCTCTAGTCTGTCCCCAGAGGAGAACCTTCTGGTCTTCCTCCGCTGCTTTCAGGGTGCCGTCCCCCCTCCACCTTGCCTGCTGTCCTCCACCCAGAGACCCTCTGTCCCGCCCTCTCCAGCGAGTAAACCTCCAGTCTCGGGCCAGGGCGTGGAAGGGACACTCGCTCAGCTGCAGGGAGCTGGGAGGAGAGCTGCCGGCTTTTTCAACAGACTTCCCCATGCTCCCGATCCCTCAGCCGCCTTCTCCCCCACTTCTGGGGGAGTGCCCGGGGCCACTAGTTCATGACTCAGGAATTCCTCCTTGGAAATGGGATGGGGTGCCCTGGGGCCAGCTTAAGGGGACTTTTTTTTTCTTTTCTGCTAAGTGTTCTGCTGTTTGTTCGTTGGCTTTCCAGCTGCCCAAACAGGGGGGCTTTTGCCTCCTCTCCTGTCCCCCGACCTGTGGTAGTTTAGTCCCTTGAGACACAATCCCTTCGGGAGGAAGTGAGAGGAGCCACCACGTGTGCGCGCCCTGGCGTCAGAGCGAGCCGTGGGTGCTTTTCCTTCGCTTGACAGATGAGGAACTTGAAGCTTGTTTCGGGGGCGGGGGCGGGGGGGGGCCTCATCTGAGAACACAGCTCGCAGGTGACAGAGTGGGGGCTGGCCCTAAGACAGTGCCGCTGGGCCTGGAGGGCAGGTATCCTGGCCGAAGACTGGGACACAGGTGTCCCCGAGCCCCAGCACGCTGCAGTTGGCAGGGCCACTAGAGACAGCTGGTCCAACCGCCTCACTCTAAGAGTGAGGAAAAGGAGGCCGGGATGGAGACGAGCTTGTGCCACCGCCTGTGGCAAGTCCCCGCAGGCCGCGATGACAAACGCCCTGCCACAGCAGCCCTTTCTGCCCACCCTTCATCCAGTCACCGGCTTGGCAGACGTTTATAGGGCACCAGCTGCGTGCCAGCTCCTGTGCGGAGCCTGGGGCAACTGCCATGCTTCCTGCCGGAAGTCCCCATGAGGGTGACCGGGCGCAAAGGCAGAACAGCCAACGCCTGTCGGGTCCCTCGTCGGCGCCAGCCGCTCTGCTGACCCCGCTGTGTGTGGTGCTCGTGTCACCTCCTGGCCAGCCTGCCGTGCACTGGCACCACGCCCAGTTCACGGTTTCGGAGCCTTGGGCGTTGGGGTGCTGGGGTTCCCAGCCAGGCAGCGCCCAGCTAACTACCCGCCCTCCGGAGGGAGGGGCAGGGAGGGAGCCAGCTGACCCCGGACCTGCCTCCTTCCCCTGCAGTGCTCCCTGGGCCCCTCCTCCGATAAGGCCTTGACCTTCATGAAGGCCCACTTCCTGATGGACGAGCAGGTGGTGGGGACGCCCCTGCTGGTGAAGTCGGGGGTGGAGTACACGCGGCTGGCGGTGGAGGCCGCCCAGGACCTGGACGGGCACAGCCATCTGGTCATGTACCTGGGCACTGGTGAGTAGAGGGCCCCGGGACAGCCCTCGGGGGACCAGGGCAGGGGCCGCCACTCAGGGTCGTTCATTCATGCGTTCATTCAAGGAATGTTTTCTGAGCACCTGCTGTGTGCCTGGCACCCCATGAGGCTCTGAAACGCAACGGGGAACAAAAGAGCCCAGTCCCACGCTCTCTGAGCTTCGTCTGGTTTGGGGGACGCGCACAAGGGCTTTGTGGCCTCAGCGGGAGCTGTTTGTCCTACGTCCTGCGGGGCCACGTTGGCGGTGAAGAGGGAGCGGGCTGAGGGGCGCTGGACGCTGGACGAGGCCGGTGTAGACGTCTCTCCCTCAGGAAGCTTGGCTCTGAAGTGGGCGGGGCGGCTGGAGGAGGGTGTGGGGTCCAGACAGCCTTCTCCTTAAATACGGGAGAGGCTGTGAGTCCAGCGGAGGGGCGGGGGAGATGGTGGACACCTGGCAGGCGGAGTCGCCGAGGGAGCTGGAGGCCAGAGGCCAGGACTCAGGAGACGGGGCAGGGGGCATGACCTGGGGGTGGGCCACTAGCAGGGGGAGCCCTGCATGAAGGCGGGGTGTCTCCATGAGGACGGGGGACACAGGTCTTGAGCTGGGAGTGGGGCTCACCGGTGGGGGGTGTGAGGAGTGGGGTGCATTCGAGCCATCACTGCGGTTGTTGAGGGCAGGAGGGAGAGTCGGGGGGTGTGGGGACTGCCAGGCGTGTGTGTGGAAGGCCTGGGGACGTGGGGGACCCCGAGCCTTAGGGGGAGGAGCCTACCAGGGTCGCTTGGCCTGTGACCAGTGCACGTGTGGAGCACGCAGCGGAGAGAGGGCAGCTTGGCCCACTGGGGTGCGGGGTGACGGGCCACAAGCCTGCCACGTCAGTGACGCAGGGCATCAGGAGGGGACATCAGGCCAGCGCCAGCGGGGTCCTCAGCGCCAGGCGGGCGGTCACAGTTTGTAAAGGGGGGGTCGGGGCAGGACTCCCCAAAGCACCTTCTAGCAGAAACGCTTGTCGGAGGGCGGGCAGCGGGCAGCGTGCTTGCCCACAGGAGCGCTCGGCCGCCCACCGCCCCACGTCCCCGAAGAATGTGGCTACTCGGGTCCCTCAGGGTCGGAGTCGGGTCAGGCGGTTGCAAAGTGGGACCGAGGGGCAGGGATCACAAGCCGTTCACAGGAACGCTCCGTCCTGTGGCACTGCGGGAAGATGCTGTGGCAGCGGGGAGGCCACCGGTTTGGGGCGGGGGACGAGGGGGAGCCTGGGCGCGAGGTCGGACGCGTTCACTCTCTGTCTCCCCACAGCCACGGGCGCCCTGCACAAGGCCGTGGTGAGCGGGGACAGCAGGGCACATGTGGTGGAGGACATCCAGCTGTTTCCCAGACCCGAACCTGTTCTCAACCTGCAGCTGGCCCCCAGCCAGGTGGGGCGGGGCCTCTGTGCGGGTGGGCCGGGCTGCTGGGGGCCCGGGCTGCTGGGGTCCCCGCAGAACACCTGACACCCGTCTCTCTTGCAGGGTGCAGTGTTCGCAGGCTTCTCAGAGGGCGTCGTGAGGGTTCCCCGGGCCAACTGCAGTGTCTACGAGAGCTGCATGGACTGCGTGC
Source organism: Macroglossus sobrinus (assembly GCA_004027375.1). Lineage (NCBI taxonomy): Eukaryota > Metazoa > Chordata > Mammalia > Chiroptera > Pteropodidae > Macroglossus > Macroglossus sobrinus. The sequence goes on from PVKZ01009507.1 coordinate 8,437, forward strand.
TTGCCCGGGACCCCCACTGTGCCTGGGACCCCGAGTCCCGGACCTGCCGCCTGCTGCCCACCCCCGCCCCGTGAGTGCCCGCCCCGGACCGCGCCAGGACCCTTCCTGCCCAGCGGCGCCCCATCCTTCCTCCCTCCAGGGCCCCGGACACATTCCCTCCAAGACCCCCCTCAGGATGGGCTGCACCCACAGTTCGGAAGCTGCTCCAGCGTCCGGGTCCCTTCCCATGTCCTGCCTTGTACCCCTGCTTCTTCCCCTCCCTCGTCCCGCCGTGCGTGCTTCAGGGGGGCTCACCGCTTCCCCGCCTTCTCAGGAGAGCCTGGAGGCAGGACGTGGAGCGCGGGAATCCCAGCGTGGCGTGTGCCAACGGCCCCATGGGCAGGAGCCTGCGGTCTCAGAGCCGCCCCCAGATCAGTGAGTGCGGGGGGCCGGGGACGCCAGGGCTCGGGGGGACTTCTGGGCGGGCGGGCGTTCTCACCTCTCCGTTCCCCTAGCACCTGCCTGGCTGACGCCAGCACCCAGCGTCGGGTGGGTTTGGGTCCTGGCTGCAGGGAGAGGGGTGGGGGCTCCGGGCGGGGACTCGGGGTGGAGGTGAAGTTGGCTGTGGCGTCAGCTGGCTCAGGTGGGCTGCAGGTTAGTTTAGGGTCCAGACTGGAGGCGGGGGAAGGGCTCGGGGCTGAGCTGGGAGCGGACACGGGAGTTGGAGGTGTGAATTGGGGGTCCACTTGTAGGGTAGAGACCCTCTCCCGCCTCCCTTAACCTGCACCCCGCCCTTAACCTTTGTCCCCTTTCCTCCGCCCGCAGTCAAAGAGGTCCTGGCCGACCCCAACTCCATCCTGGAGCTCCCCTGCCCCCACCTCTCGGCCCTGGCCTCTTACCACTGGGGCCAGGGCGTGGCCCCGGCCCCGCGGGCGGCCTCCGCCGTCTACAACGGCTCCCTGCTGCTGGTGCTGCGGGACGGGGCGGGCGGCCTCTACCAGTGCTGGGCCACCGAGAACGGCTTCTCCTACCCCGTGGTCTCCTACTGGGTGGACAGCCAGCACCAGCCACTGGCCCTGGCCCCGGACCTGGCGGGCATCCCCCGGGAGCGCGTGGAGGCCCCGCTGACCAAGGTGGGCGGCGCGGCCGGCCTGGCCGCCCAGCGGTCCTACTGGCCGCACTTCCTCACCGTCACCGTGCTGCTGGCCTTGCTGCTCTCCGCGGCCCTCGCCCTCCTCGTGGTCTCCCCACTGGGGGCGCTGCGAGGCCGGGGCAAGGTCCAGGGCTGCGGGACCCTGCCACCTGCGGACAAGGCCCCCCTGAGCAGGGAGCAGCACCTCCCGCCGCCCGGCGAGCACAGGACGGCCGCCGGCAGCGCAGGCGCGGACAGCGACCGCCTGGGCACCGAGGTGGTGTGAGCGCGGCACAGGCCGGTGGGGCGTGGCGCCTGGCCGTGCCGACGGGGGCCGCAGCAGCACGGACCCCAGCAGGGTGGCGGGCGTCACACGAAGGACACAGTCTGCCCCCCCCCCACACCGCTCAGTGGGAGGGCACAGCGCCGGCTCCCGCATGGGGGCCGCCCCGGACCTGGACCTTGGCTGTGAAGGAGGACCTGGAGGGCACCCCCTCAGACAAGCTGCTCCGGGGACCCCACGACGCGCGGCTGTTCCAGGCGCCTGTGGCGGTGGACACGGAGCTTCCGCGCAACCTCCAGCTAGCACGTCGCTCACTCTGAGCGGCTGCCACTTGGACCCGACACTCCCCGCTCCCGGGGGTCCACGGGGGTCTGCAGGGAGCTGCCCCTCCTGGCCCCGGGGGAGCCCTTCCTCGGTCTGACCTCCCGTCTGGCTCCCGCAGCAAGCCGCGCCCCGCCCGGCCCGGCTGGCCTGGCGGGTTGACCTGAGCCTGTCCGCCTTCACCTGGCTGACCCTTTGACCTCTCTGCTCCCCTTTCTTTTGGAATTCAGAGAACTGCTTGTCACAGACAGTTTATTTTTTAATAAAAAGACAAAACTGATGATGAGTGCCGAGTCTGTCAGCGCTCCAGCGGAGGACGGCGGGGTATGCGGGGGGCAGGTGTCCGAGGACATGTGGGCGTGTGGGGCGACTGTTGGCTGGAGCTCCAGGCCACATCTGCTGCCCCGTGAGCGCCCCCAGAACCAGCCCCGCAGCCCTTCACCCCACTGCAGCCGCTGCCCCCCACTACCTCAGCCTTCACCTTCCCGCCAGCGTTCTGTGCTGACCAGCTGGCCGGGTGACGCCTCGTCCATCACTGGTCTCCCGGCTGCGGCCGCGGCTGCTGTCCCCCGCTCTCCCTCACTGCTGGGGACTCCAGCTCGGTCCCCGTCCCCTCCTGCAGCAGCGGGTTTCAGCTCCTGGTGGATGGGATTTATAGAAAGACCATGCACCTCCCCCC
>PVKZ01009508.1:0-10826 GCA_004027375.1 Macroglossus sobrinus
CAATATACAAGTAATGTATTATTGCATTGTACACTTAAAATTTATATAATTTACTCACCAATATCACCCCGCTTAAATAATAACAATAACAAATCTTGGCAAGGAAAACAAAGAATCCAGAGATGCTATATTATTTTTTTAAATGTCTGTGTTCAATAAAAATGTACAAAAGATGGAAAGAAGCAAAAACGGTGACTCATATTCGGGTGTCAACAGTCAATAGAAATTATCTTTAAGTACCCTTAGTATTGCATTGAGAAAATGAAGATCTCAAAGCAGCTATCTGAAGTGTAATTAATGAGCTAAAGCTGGCCTTCTCCACCTTATCTCTCTAATCCACTCCAAATCACCAGTATCTTTTTGGAAATAGTTGTCACATGTCTAATGTCCTGGATTTTAGTGGCTGCTGCTTGAATAATGGATTCCTAAATTACCTCGTTTTGACAGTTATCAAGGCTTGTATTCACCGATCACACAGAACTGTCCCAAACAAACAATTTTTAACTAGCTATTCTCCTGGGGCTCAGAGCAGACGGAGCAAACAGAAACACCTATTTCTTAGCCTTTCTATGAAGGGGTCTATTTGCATATTTTAAAATCCATTTCCAGAGGCTCAAGCTTGTAACTGAGCATGGAACTAGGGGCCGAATGAGATCTTCTCCAGAAAATAGAGAAGCCTGTGGACACTTCCTCTGCTCTAGCCAACTCTCACTTGCTCTAGCTCATTCCAACTTGCGAGGATGTTTCTAGGAACTTTAACGCATATCTGTTCTCCTAACTTTTGTGGCTGATGCCCTAGGGATGAACGCTTGAATCACCTCTCTGACAGCCAATGGGTTTGATTTCTGCAGTGATGTAGCAAGAAAAATAGCAATTCTTAATAGGTGCAAGAGCAACACTCTCTTGTGGCTACAAAAACATAGAGGAAACACAAAAATGTTCATCTCCAGTTTATCCTTGGGAGGGGCCTAACTTCTCCTTTTCCCTGTTGTTGAGTGTCCAGGTTTCAACCAATGTGCATCTAGGTGCTGACAGCAATGACAGCTCCCCTTTGGGACACTGATTGGTCTTTGAACACCCTCAACTCCTGAGAGGCACCAAGAACAAAGAAGGTGACTTGTATAATCACAAAGGTTTGAGAGACAACCAAGAGCTCAGGCCAGGCTGATTGCTGAAGTTTATCTCCTAAATGAGGTCACTTTGTCAAGACTGGGAAAGGTGGCTGTTTTACCTAATGTGAAAAAAGCAATACAGACTCAAGGAGAATGAAGAAATAAAAGAGGATGTTCCAAACAAAAGAATAAGATACAACTCCAGAAACAGACTTTCGTTAATAAAATTGATATTTTAATTTTATTGATTTACCTGATAGAGGTTAAAATAATGGTTATAAAGATGTTCACCAAGTCAGGAGAATAATGCATGAACAGAGTGAGAATTTCAGTGGAGTACCAAACAGAAATCACAGGCCTAAAGAACAGAACAATTAGACTAAAAATTCGATACAAGTGTTCAATAGCAGATTAAATCAAGTGGAAGAAAGTATCAGCACACTCAGAAACAAGAATTCAAGCAAACAGAAAAAAAAAAAGTAAAAAGAATTAGAAAGAGTGGGTATACTTAAGAACTATAGGACAGCATCAAGGTGAACAATATATGTATTGAAAGAGTCCCAGAAGGAGAATAGAAAGAGGTTAGAGGAAGGAACATAAAATGTGCTCAGAGAAATAATGGCTGAAGACGTCCCTAACATAGGCAAAGAAACAGATTTCCAGAGATAGGAAGTCCAGAGAGTTCCAAAGCAGATACATCCAAAGAGATTCACAGCAGGACACATCCTGCTCTTCATAGATAAGCGGACTATAATAATATGAATCACTGACTTGAGTCAGACACAATGGAGGAAAGGCTGTGGGATGACATACTTAAAGTGAAAGAAAAAATTGTCAACCAAAGATTTCATGTCTAGCAAATCAACCCTTCAAACGTAAAGACAAAATATAATCCAGATAAACAAAGATGTAGAGTTCTGCATACGAGAATTACTGAAGAAAGTCTTTTGTCCTAAAGGAAATGCTTGATTCTTAGATTTGGAAGTGCAGCATTGATTTGTGTAAGGATTGTGTGTATGTGTAGAGCGTGTGTGTGTCTGTGTGAAGAATATAGTAAAAGTCTGTATGTAGTTTACCTTTTATCGATTTCAGAACAAAACATGCTGGAAACATAAAAAATGTACTTTGCCTTTTTAACAATTTCAATTTGATTTATACTAATTTAGTTTTGTAAATTTGGGGTCATTATTAATTTGATTTTTAAGTGCTCCTAGCTGAAGATAATGAAGATTAATTAATGAAACATTCTTAATGTTTTTAGAGCTAAATAAGGTGTATGTCAGGGCTGAGGCAAGGCAAAAGTATACGTGAGAAAGATGGTACTGTAGATAGAAGAAGCCTGAGAGTAAACATTCTTGGGAATTAAGCAAAATTCCAGGAACAACTCCAGATTCCTGAAAGCTATGAAACTGATGGAGCTCAAGTAGATTTCTCAAAGGAACCAGGTATTATCTGAGCTCCAGGCCGAATGAATAGAAAATCGTATATGTCTTACAGGGTGAGAGGGTAGTATTGGAAGGTTCAGAGACAGGCAGAGAGATCTGTGGGCCTGGGTGGTTGCGGGGAGGGCGCTGTGACCAGCCACCTCCTGTTATTGACCACTCAACAGCCCTTTGTGACCAGATGAAGCTCTGTGATGTAGGCCTGGGATTTTAGGCCACAAGCCACTCCCAAGTGCCCAGTTGCCTGAGGGCAGCAGTGCGATTCAGATGATGGAGCATTTTCTCTCTTCTCTGAATAGCGTTATGGCTACCTGGCTGAGCTCCAGTTTACCTCCCTGGGTGACTGATACCATCTTCGCCCTCCTGTGTGGACTGGGGCTCTATCTCCTGCTACTTCCTCTCTTCGGCAGTAAACCACCGTCAGCACCACGTAGGAAACACAGAAATTTCAAGAAGGTAAGGAATCCTAGGCCCAGAACCAACAGAAATGGTCTTTATTCTATTCTTATTTCCCCCTTTCTGAATCACCCAGAGAGACTCCTGAGATGAGAATTCTTGGACATTTTAAAACATCATCATCCTAGGAGCAAGCCAGGCTAGGCAGAGGTTAGATTGGGCAAGAGGATTTTCTATCCAAAGATGTCAGACAGGGAGTCCAAGTGCAGTAGAGGGCTCCAAGGCACAGTCCCAAATGCAGTGACCAGTGGCCAAAGACTGGATACTAAGTACGAGTTCGATCATTGCAGGTGGACAGGCCCTGAGCATGACTGGTTCAGCAGCTGCCTTTCCATGGCAGGAGTCTGCATTGAGCCTCTCCTCTATCAGGGCTGATCTAAAGGCAGTGTGGTACCCCTGGGTGCTGCTGAGTAGAGGCTGGAGTGGGCTCTGGCCTTGAAAGGCAGAGTCCTACCTCACAGAGCTCAGAGGGACATGTAGGTCTGCAAATGTCCTTGTTTCTTGAGCAGAGGAACAGCGATGAGAGAAATCACTGATGTGTCTCATGTAGAAAATCCGTCTTTGCGTTTTCTAATTAAAAAAAACAACAAAAGTATTTTTATAGACTTTAAAAATAGAGGGGGAAAATGTGGAGTCTCTTTAGTTAAGTAGCAAGTCATATTACTCATGAACACTGAGCATCTGCAGCTCATCTAGAGAGAGGAGAGTGAGAAGGAGGTCACAACCCCTCATTTCTTGTTGCCTCTCAGTGTCCAGTGGAGCCAAAGTGGAGGAGCAGGAAGAAAAGTAGAACTTTGAAAGGTGAGCTTCTGCCCATCCCAATGGTTCACCTCCACCTGTCCCGTCCCTGAGGGCCCAGCTCCAGGTCTCTGAGGACACTAGCGTTGCTTTCTCTCAAGAGACAGAGCCCTCAGGGAAGCTCCTGAAAAGGAGATCAGAATCCAGATACTTCCCAGATTCCATGCTCAGAAGAAAGCCTTGAAGTCTCAAGGGCCTGGACATGGGTTTCATCCAGCAGGAGCATTTGGGCTGTCGTAGAGCAGCAGTGTCTGACTGGAAGGTGGGAGACGTCCAGGGCCAACTGTGGACAACATGTTTACTTTCACTCAGATTTCTCTGTGGGGAACCCCCTGAATTCCTGCCCCATGGGGTAGTTGTGAGGTCCACAGGAGGTAATGAATGTGGAAGCATTTTGTAAATGATAACACTCTACCCTTCTTGAGCCTTGCCACCACTGTCAGACATCGTGTATCTTTGGACTGAGATGCGTGGCCTCCAGACTTCTCCCTTCCAGGTGTGTCCCATGAAGTGCCATTGCCTTAGCCTCCTGTAAGACCCCCAGGCTGTGCCTTCATCACGTGACCCAGTCTCCTGATTTCTAGCTTGCAGAGATTGCCTGCAAGAACTGGAAGAGGCTCAGGGCCTGGTTTCTTTTCTGCGAAGGTAAAAGATCTTCACCCTTTTCTCCTGGGTCCACCTCCCTCTGGGCTGCCAGGAACCTTGGACTGTCCTAAAGCAGTGAGGGGGCATGGGAATGGGGTGTGGCTACAACCCTGGGGTGAGGGACAGCAGGAGCATTCTGAAGTCTGCATGGGGACCAGAGAGGACACTAGGACCCTGATGCCCAACCCTGCCCAGCCTACCAAGCCTGCCCGACCCGCCCTGCCCTTCTGGCTCCTGGATCCAGCCTGTGCTTCCACCTCCTACAGCCACCTGGAGAGGCTCTCGAACAAGGGTGGCTTTTGTCAGCACTCGCGTCAAGACCTCTCTGGTGAGGTGTGCAAAGCAAAGACTACGGGAGCCGATCAGCCCTGTGGAGAGCCTGTGGAAGATGTGGCTCCTGTCATGTTCCCGTTGGCTTCTCCAGCTCCTGTGACCGAACATCCACTACCTTTGTCCTCTACCCTGTCACCAAGCCCAATGACCCCCTCAGTTTCTGTTCATTCGTACTCATCTGTGCGTACCTCTCTGTCACCAGGGCCTTTCCTTCCCCTGGATGGCCTTTTACCACAGCCACTTGCACTTTCGACTTTCACTTCATGTCCCCCTGATTCAGAAGCTCGCTCTCCACCTCTGACAGTCCCCTCAGCACCCCCACCACCAGATCCCACTCTCAGTCTTCCCAAGTGCAACTCTGCGAGCTGGTCTCTACCCGTCCCTTGGTTAGCTTCTCCCATCCCAGCCATGTCAGGCCTTGACCACTCAAGCTGTTCCATCTCAGCTCTGTCTTGGTGGCAGATGGCTTCCAAAGCCCAGAGCCTCTCTACTTCAACACACTTTAAGTCTCAGCAAGAGCAACTGTCCCATCACCTACCAGAGGACTCATTCCGGGGGCACCACACAGACAAACTGGTAGAGACTGGTAGCCTCTCATTTGTCAACCCTGATGTCCAGAAGCTACTCCCTGAGAGAGTAGAACTGAAGATTTGGAACGAGAAAGAAAAAGAAGAGGGGTCAGACTACCACTTGAATTCTTTGACAAATATGTGCAAGTCACTGGGTGATGAGCAGGACACCTTCTGGAGAATGAAAGGCAAACCAGAGGAGCTGCTCGGTCCTGGGAAGCACCTACTTCCTGAAACATTTGGGGCCAATTTACAGCAAAAATGCAGCCAGCTCTTCTGGGGTCTCCCCTTTCTGCATAGTGAGTCTCTGGTGGCTACTGTCAGAGAAACCCCAGCAGAGTTTCCTTCTGTCATGTTCAATGAGTTTCCACATGCCAAATTCTGCGTAAAGTAACTTCCCATCTTACACGGGCCCAGCCCTGACCCACTGCGTGACCCAAGCCAAACTCTTGACTCCAGCCATGCCCCAATTCCAGCCTGCACCACTGGCTCACATCCAGACCCAAACCCCTCAACCAGCTTTTTCTCCACCCCAAACAAGGACCTCTGGGGTATCTTGCCCTACTCCCCAGGATAAGGCACCATCTTTTATCCCAATTTCAGATCAAGACCTGGAACCTCACTTTTGGAAGAAGCAACTAGAAGGGGAAAGATCTTTACCCTTTCTGGTTAAAATGTCTCAAGCAGTTTTTAGCCAACTCGATCCCAACCTTCCCAAGGGCAATTGGCCTCCCACACTCACAGGCCAGTCTCCCTTGGTTTTGAGGATGTGAACAACCCTGTGATTCTGGAGCAATTGGAGCAACACTTTTAGAGGAGATTCGTGCGATGTGTACACGTGGCTGGCCTGTTCCACTGGATCCAATTACCTCTGGAACTTCCACCGATTGAGGGAGAATTCCCACAGGCATGTCAGGCACAGGGCAAGATGCGGACCTTTCAGCCCTCTGCACTTACAGTAAAGAGCAGCCAGGATGCAGAGAAAATAGGATACAGGCATCCAGTAATGATCCCGCCAAGGATGGACCTGGGCAAGGATGTGGGGCAAAATGTGGGGAGGATCATAAAAGACCTACAGAGGGGCTCAGCCAGCAGCCCATCGAACGATCTGGGCATAAGCTATGAAGAGCCAGAAAGAGATTTGGAGAAGACCTCGACAATTGGCCCAGAAAAGAGGGATCCAGAAAACGTCTTGAGAGTCCATTTGGCCAGAACATTAGGGCAGAGCAGTGAGGGGCGGATCCCCATGGATGTTTATTCTTCAAGCATTACTGTCGATCATGCCATAGACCTTCCTTGAACATCATATACTCACAGGGAAGACAGAAATCCAGCATCTTCGCCCAGTTGTGAATCCTGCATGAGCTCTTCCCATGAGGTTTTCATCTGCCGTCCACATGCTCGACAGTCGCTAGAAGCACATATTAAAAGGTTTTGGGTGAGGCACAGGTGGGGCCTACCCCTCAAGGTTCTCAAGACTGTAAAACTCCTTACCTTGACAAAGGCTCAACCCTCACCCCTTCGATGGTCTTTCCTTACCCACTCAGCCACCTCTGCATCTGGGGCCCACTCTAAAGCTAAGATCCCCAAGGATTTTGGGAAACCTCCTCAGCTCCATTCTGGAGAAAAGTTGATACCAGAAGACTCAGGTCCCAGTCCTCAGCTCTTTCTGGGAGACCAGGTGATAACAGAAGGGTCAGTGCCCACAGTGGTGAGTCCTCTCCTTGCCCCCTCACCTGCATGTGAGGAAATCTGGAAAGATCTGGTAGAGAGACCATCTGGGGATGATCCTGGGTCCTCAGAAAGCCATCTAATTGGACAGATGGGCAGGCTGTCTTCTCAGTCCCTCACTTACCCTTTTGTGGGCAGCATCTGGCATAGTGAGATTGCCGTGGAAGTGGAGAAAGTCAGCCCAGAGTCAAATGCAAGTTCAGTGTTGGCCATGAATGAGCCAAGGAAGGAGAGTGGAGGCCAGACCTCACGAGACTCTAAGTTGGGGCTCAGCTTAGAGCCCCAATCTTCAAGAGCCAAAGAAGTCAGGAAAGCAATGAGGGCCAAAAAAGCTCCTGCTTGGGGAGTTACCTTGGAGCCCTGTGTCAATCTGAGGAGATCAAAGTCTCCCGAGTCCAGTAAAAAGCGCTCATCACCTACAAACTCGCTTGCCGAAGATCCAGCAAAGCCATGCCTTTTTGGACAGCTTAGTGAGCTTGAGTTTCAGCGGTCTGTAGAGACAGAGAAGCACCCTCAAGGCCATGAGGAGCACAACTGTGCTCCTTCAAGACTGTGAAACAGGTGTGCTCCTTCAAGACTGTGCCACTGACACACTTCTTCAACGCTGTCACTCTGATGTGTTCCTTGTTGCAGATGTCTTGGCTTCTCGGGGATCTCTGTTCAGTTCCCAAAGTATTTCCAGTGGGGACATGTCAGCTTCCAAGGTGCTATATGACTTTATGTCGAGTGGTGGGAGCAGCCAAGAGGAGTCCCTGAGGTTGCAAGACCAATCAAAGAGCCAGAACAAAATGTTTGTCCCCACTTATGAGAAGGAAGACAACAAAAGTCCCAACCCAGGAGAGGACAAAGAAAGGCTGGCAGAAATGAGCACCTCACAAGCCAGTGGGGTAAGTGCTGTTTTGGATAAGAACTCAGAAGGGTCATTGAGAAGGAAGTCTGTTCAGGTCATGCAGAAGGAACAGCCTTCTCCAGGAGGCTTCCTCAGAAAAAGGGTGAAGTACTTTCTGCAGTGGATGCTCCCCATCAAAGTCAAAAGACTGAAAGATGACCCACAATCAGGCCAGCCTGCAACAGCAACTGAGCAGAGCTCTGAACCAGTCAAAAGCAGATCAACCATGGGCAGCAGAACTGCTGAGGCTCAGGTCCTGGTGACAGCTGTTGGACAGACCTTAGAAGAGAAAATGGCACTTTACCACGGACTCTGTACCTCAGAGGTGAATTGGTGCAAAGAAGAACTCCAGGCTCCAGGAAGTTTGCATCTCTGCTACCAGAGGGCTCTCTTGTACAAAGAGAAGAGAAGAGTGATGAAAAATATGGCCGATGAGAACCAATTCATCCCCAATGGGCAGAACTATCGTAACAGGAGCAGGGAGACCAGAGTCAGAGACAGCAAGTGGGTCTTCCCACCCAGGGAGCTGGGGTTGTCAGATAGATGCTACCAGCATGAGCTGAGGATTACAAAACCCTAGGCCATCCCCACTATTGTCCAGTGCACTGTCCCCTTCAAAAATATGTCTCTCTCTCAGCTAACCAGTGTGTACTTCTCATGCCTTTCCTGGTAGGAATTTTCTCCAACAAAAAATGTATACTGTGCAAAGAGAAACTTTTTTTTTCTCAAGTTAGCACATCCTCCATGTGCTAATTGTTTCTTCCTACCACAATTATTGGTTTCCCAAAATATATGCTTTCCTCATGAGAACTGGTGACTTCTGACTGTGTCCTGAAGGGAGAAGAGAAGGAATCAGGGTGCGCTCTTACCAAGGTCTTGCTTGGGCTTGGAAAAGGGATAGAGCCCTGGAGGGAGGTTGACCTCAGCATGACATACCTACCTTCACCCCCTTCACTCATTGCACTTTGCTTCCATGATATCATCATTAAGAGAAAAAAAAGCATTCATGACATGGCAAGATGTGCAAAAGTATAAGATCCCACCCCAAGAACTGGCTCAGCCAGGCCTCTCCTGCTTTCTCAATACCTTGAACTTGTGATCAGTAGAAGATGGATTTGCAAAAGGCTGGAATTCCCCCTCAGTCTCCAGGAAGTGTCACAGAGCAGGGAGCGGAGTTTGGGGAAGTGTTGTCCCTGAGTCCAGAGGTGGAGAAATCTTGCCCTTGTCTCCCTGGTGATTGAGATGGGCCAGCAAACCCCTCTTAGCTCAATGTCAGCCTCCCTCTGTTCTTCTCATGCTCTGAAGAAATAGTGAGGACAAAGACAGTGACTCTAGCTCTGAGGTTATGCCACTGCGGAGAACGTAGGTCACTGAGGGCCCCACACCAACCGTAGAGAAGAGGACAGCCTGGCCATGGGTGCCCAAAGTCCCATTTCAGAGAATAGAGCAGGACGTGTCACTGTGAGTCGTCACCATGTGATGGTGGGTCACTGTGCACCCAGGGTGAGGTTAGGAGGAAAAAGGCAAAGTGACATGGCGTGCCCCTAAATTTTGCAGTGACCAAAGAGGGCTGGGTATTCCACCACCGTCTATAGGCAGGGGTTGTGGGTGAGGGTAGAAGTTACCGAATCAGTGGCTCATGGTGGCCCCTTCCCAGAGTGTCTACCCCAGTCCAGCTCTAAGAGCCAAGATGAGAGAAGCCACCTGTAGCTGTTACTCAGAAGACCAGGCTCAAGGGAACAGCAGAGCCTTCAGGCAGGGAACGTTGACTTCTCCACAATATTTTTCATCAGCTTGCACAGGACTGGGGACCTCGGAATACAGTCTGTGGCCTTTACATCCTTGCGCAACATCCTGTTGCGCAAGGATGGCTCCCAGGGACAAGTGAAACTTAGAAGGCTGAGAGACTGGACTGGGGTCATGAAACAAGTTTTACTGGCTCTCCTTTCTTCCATCAGAGCCTGGAGGGGGAAGAGCACATCAGATAACATTTGTCATACCCATGGGCCCAAGTAACCTATCCAAGATGCAGGCATAGCTCAGGAGTGGTCCCCTGGCCTCTGCTCTAGCCCACCTGGCCTCTACCTGGGCCTGACCATATGGAAAAGCTAGGATACTGGGAGCAATTGCTCTCGAGTGATTCCGAGCTTTGTGTCATAGGCAAGGTGCCCAGGAGGCCAGCTCTGGGAACGTCCAGACAGAAACAAGACAGACAAGTAAGATATATAGTACCTTAGAACGTGATAAATGCTAGAGACAAAGAAGAGAAGGGGAACATAAATTGTTGGAGGGGTGGAAGTTTTAGCTAGTATAACCATGAAGCCTGACAGTGAAGCTGAATTTTACTTAAATACTATTCAGAAAAAAGGAGCTAGCCATGCAATCATCAAGTGAATATCTTCGTCCTTTTGCACTTCACACCACAAGAATTTCTCAGCTTCTATGAAGTTTGCAGGTAAAAGTTACAAAGGTCCCAAGTTTGGCACATCTTTGGAATGTTCAAGACCTGTGTGGCTGAACCTCAGTGAGCCAGAAGGAGTGGAGCACGAGGTGTGTTTAAGAGTGAAGAGGGAACCAGGCCCTATGAAATTCGTGTGCCACTCTGAAGACTCTGTCTTTTTTCATATGACATGGGGCTATTGGAGGGTTTTAAACAGAAGAGTGACATACTCAGTCTTGCATTTGTCAGGATTGCTCTGCCTGCTGTGTTGACAACTGGATGTTAGAAACAATACATCAGCCAGTATCTAATCAGGGAAAACATACCATTTCGGTGTTGAGAAAGCAAACCTGACACCTTGCTCAGAGCCTAGCCTTACCACACACAAAGATTACTTTGCCTCAAGTTCTT
>PVKZ01009509.1:0-10811 GCA_004027375.1 Macroglossus sobrinus
GGAGAACCAACCCTGGCCACAGCGATGTGAATGCTGAATCCTAACCACTAGCCGTGTACTCCTTGAAGGCTAGGTCCGCGTGATTGGCGTAGGAACTTCAGCCCTGACAAATAATGGATAAATGGTGAAATACTATTCCTAAAGACCAATAAATATATACCAAGCATTAGAATACAGGCTGGCCAATACCAAAACAGAGTTACCCTGGGAGTTAGACAAGAAATACTTTCAAACATTTCAACAAACAAGCCGAGAGTCTATGAGCCTCAGAGCCTTATACAAAGTTAAGAGGGTCTGGGGCAGTGACCTTTGGGATGGCAGGTTCATAGAGCTCACCTCCAGTCTGCCCCCACAGATAGAGCCTGTCAAAGAAGCTGAGAATGCCTCTCCCCACTTCCCATGCCCAGCCTGGACCCGGAGACATGTTCATGTGGGGAGGAGCCAGGACTATTTGCTCTGAGCTCAGAGAAGTCAACAGCAATGAGGCAGGAGCCAGGTGGAGGCACCACACTGGGCAGGCTCCTGAAACAGTCGAGGGCACGCAGAGGACATTTTGGTGAGCAACCGGTTTGAGCCTGTAGACTGGGCTGACTACTGGACATTCAGCCTTGGGCATTGCTGCCCACAGCTTTCTTCTGGGACTTACTTACCCAGCTCCTCAGGGAACTACCCAGCCTCATTTCTTCCCAGTCCTCAAGGGCTCCCCTGCTTGCTGGCTGTCTTTTACAGGAATGAGGATTAGTGTGAGGCTGAAGGGACGGGGTGGGGCAGAGGCTGGAGAAGAAAGTTTCATCAGTCAATGTCCCTTGGCATGAAAAAGACACTCTGCTTTTGTTATGCTAGGCTTTGTGTTAGGGACATGCACATGTTTTCTCTTCTCTGTCACGATGAAAAAGAATGAAGGCTTTAGAAGTGAGTACAGTTCAGGTCCAAATCCAGGGCTGACCACTTCCCGGCTATGCGACTTAGGGCCATACTTCACTTTTTGGACCTGCATCTCCTTCTATCAAAGAAGTATCATCATAACTTTTGTAGGATTACTTCAAAAATTAATTGGGGGGTGGGGGGGAAGCATAAACCAGAGGTTACATATCTGGGTAATATATAACCATTGTCAGCGCACGCAGTACATTTTTTTTAAAATTTTTGTATTTGTTACCAAGATTTAATAGTGGGGGATTTTACATAGAAATTAATCTCTAGCTTCTCTTGAAAGAAGTAAAAGATCTGGCAACACAGCCCTGCAGTCTTATGTAGCAGCCGTGGGTCTCGAATTTGAGCAGAGTGTTGGAATCACTTGAGGGGGCTTGTTAAAGCACAGATTTCGACATCTCGACCCCAGAGTTTTGATTCAGTAGGTTTGGTATGTGAGGAGTAGAGTGAAGAAAGAAAATGGAGTCGCTATTGTCAAGCTGCTAAGTTACTAAAATCAAGTAGATTGAGGCAACAATTGTGTCTTTGTTTGAAGTAGCCCTGGCACTTAAACTTTTAAACTTCCCAGTCCTGCACCGATGCTGGCCAGGACATACATCAGACTCCAGATAACCCTCCGATTAACCCCTGAAGAATTCCTGTATCCAGACCACCTGGCATCCATCATCCGGACGACCTGACAGCTGACTGATAAACCATGCTGGATCAGTCTAAGAATGCAGGACTGATTATTCTCAAGCATGTATTTTTTACTCTAAGAACTCTGAACTCTTCTTTCTTCTTCAGAACACTACTGAGGTATTTCCTAGTTATATTTCCGGTTTGCAAACCCTAAGCCCCTTGAATGAATCTTTATCATTTATTTCTAGCGAACCCTCGAGACTCTGAGTTTATTCAACAGGTGGGAAGTGAGAATGTGCATCCTAACAGGTTTCCAGGTGCAGATGCAAAAGAGGCCACATACTAAACCCGCCAAGCTCAAGGAAGGCCAGCATGGTGGGCCCTGCAAACTCAGAGACCATAGTTAACCACATAGATTGGTCTGAATATAAAAAGTCCTACCTACAAGCAGGTCATGGTGGAGAGTCACATCCTGGGCCTATAGCGTTCTTGAGAAAGGTTAATCTATACCTTTAGTGAGACTGTCCATTATCTTTTTGCATCTAAGATAACATATCCTTGGACTGTCAGAGTCATCCCCTTTTTTTCCAGATCCTTCAGGGCACAACCCAAGTCGCCAAGCTGGAAACTGTAGACCCCCTTGTGGTTATCTTGTCCCCCTGCATACCATCTCCGTGTGCCTTAAAGGTGAATTAACTGTCCTGTGCACATCAACGTAAAAGAAGTATGTGTCCCTCCATTTTACTTTTCATGCAATCCCAGTCATTTCCCGCCTGTTACACTTTCTCCCGCCGCCTTAATCTATCCCCAATGAATTTCATGTACCCCTCCCTATGCCTCCTCCTTTCATTCTAATGGATAAAATAAGCTACGAAACTTGCATTCTCTGGAGCACGTTCTTAATTCATTGAGATTTTGGCTATTTTGTTACCTAGCATCAGTTTGTCTAATTTCTGTTAACAGTCTTCTGATTTTGCTTTGGGAAACGATTCTTCCTCCACCCATTTCCAAATATAGTGGCCTCTTCTCTGCCTGCGTCCTCTTCTAACTCATAGTTAAGACCACGACATAAATGCAAATCCAATTCTTTGTATCAAAAATTTTCCCCTCGAAGTCGCAACGCAAAACACCATGAAAAGCAGAGCTTCTCTTTTTTGAAGCATCCGAATCCTCTCTTGTACATCCCTAAGGCCTTTGAGGGCACACTTTCCAATTTTTTTTAGAAGATAACCTTTGGAGTCAAAGGGTCTTGAGTTTGAATGCTAACTTCTGCCATTATCGGTTTTGTGACCTTGGAGAACAGATTCAACGTCTGAACTTCAACTTTGTTGTCTTTAAAACAGGAGTCAAACCTCCCAAGGTGATTGGGAAGTTTTGAGATAAAATGTGTGAGCGATGCTTGGCACATAGTACATGCTCAGGAAGTGGTAATGGGTATTTTTCTATTCTATGCCATTCTCAGAAATTACGTCTCTCAGTGTTACTCCAAGATTTTCACCAACTCAGTGATTTTTATCACCACATCAAGACAGAGAACTCGTTATGCCCTACTTATGCCCTCTGAGATGCCCAGCAATCCCCATACCTTCTCTAAGCCTCAGTTTCCTACATGTGAAATGGGATGATGCTGCCCTCCCTGTGGGCATCTTTCAAGGGCTATCTGTGATCACAGATGTAAAGCTCTAGCAATGTGCCTGGCACCCAGGAGGCGCTCAGTACATGTCAATGTCCACCCTCCAGCCTCTCCTCTGAGTCTACAACACTCCACCTTTTTTGTTCTTCATTTTGGTCTTTTTCATCCTGTTGTTCAGCTTTTAACATTGCCTGGGATAGAGCGTTTCCACCTGGGTGTCCCATCTTCTCAAACTCAACACCTCCATCAGTAGGACCAGCTAAGGCTCCTGCCTTGTCATTTAGGGCAAGAGGTTCACAACTGGAGCATCACTGTTGAGATGTCCTCTTAAGTCACTAAGTGCAATCTCCCTCCTGAACATCCTTCACATCTACTATTGCTGCCTCTGCAGCCCAGGCTCTTGGTACCTCAAGAAGGAACGATCACATGCATCCCCTATATTCCTTCTAATTCCATAGTATTGTATATCCTCACTTGGATGCCAAACCAACATGTCAAATATAACATCTCAAAACCAAATGATTCTTGATTCCTCCATAACATGCTTCTTTCATCTCAGGAAGTGGCACCTCGATTTTTCCAGGTGCCCTGGCAAGAGCAAAAGCTGTACAGTCATCCACAACTCTTCCCTTTCTTCATAACCCATAGAATTCTATCAGCAGACCCTGTTGATTCTGGCCTCAAATATATAAATACTTCCATAATCCACTTCTCACCTTTTCTACGATTCTTGCCTGGTCCAAATACTATCACGTTGGCTCCATTCCATCTCTTCCATATTCTCCACATGTGGCCACATATGGCTGCTCCAATGGACAACCCCAACTAAGATCTCAGCCGACGGCCAGCACCAAATGCTCGTCTTGTGAGGGAGCCATCACGGACATCTGGCCCCCTCACACCGACAGACAAGGGCAGCCTCAGCCACCCCCTGACTCCAACTTGGTACAGAACCCAAAGAAGGACTACCAGCTAAGTCAAGCTACAGGACCACAGATTTCACGATAAATTGTTTCAAGCCACTAGTTTTAGGGAGGTTCGTTGTACAGAATAGATCACCAGAAGAGTAGTCAACCAGATGAATAAGGTATCTGCTCTCCCGGAGCATACTCTCTAGTGAAGACAATAATCAAATAAATTAATGAGTGGAAAATATCATTACAGATATGGATAAAAGCAATTAAAAAATAAACCACAGTCATGTGATTGTAAGTGGGGAGGTGAGGGGACCAGGGAAGTGTCCTCTGAAGATGTCATATTTGAACCGAGACTACGTAAGATCTATCCATACAATCGTCTGGGGGCCGAGTGTGAAAAACAAGTTTAAAGCTCGTGGCACAGTTACCTTTGTAAGGGGAACAGTCCTATTCACCCATCTAGATCTTTTCAGAAGTGGTGGAAATCGGCAGCTAGGGCACTTGTGTCACATCCCCGATGAAATGTAGATCATGTAGTTGCACTTCATAAATGGTGAAATGGTTTGAGCCATTTTTAACATTGTGATGCCAAAATAATTTAAAGAAGTGCTTCTACAGATGTTACTTCAGTAGACGTATGTAGTTTGCTGCCCATAATGAGCAAAAGTGAGTTTTTATCAAGCGCTACACAAGGGAGACTGCATCCTAGTGTGTTCAGGTAGAAGTGGCGCATCCTCTTGCAGCCACCAGAGGGCGGACAGTGCTTCCGTAAAGAGTGGTTCCTAGGGGCTGAACAAGGGTGTCTGATCCCAGAGAAAACCAGCAGTGTCTCCCAGCTCCTGTGCACACTCTTGAGAGACCAGAGGGTCAAATAAAGGGCAAGGTGGGGCAGACGTAATATTGCACCTGGGTGAGGCCAATCACTGAAGCCAGAGAGCTTTAGGCTCCCCCTGAGGAAGACTGTGGCCCATTTGGGGGACTGTGGCACTCTTTGGACACTGGGAGGGACTTCCTAGCATAGTCTTTCTGGGAGTTGACACTACAAAAACAAAGTTATTTGTTCCTTTCGTTGAAGCATATAGAAAAGCAGTCAGGAGCCAAGGTAACTAAAATCGATGTGCTTTGGATAAGCTGCTTTGGTGTATGGTATCCAAAGCATTTCAGCACCATAACGAACATAGTCCTCAAAAATGCCCAAACCCATTAATTTCTTAAGGCAGATACCACCAGCCTATTTTCCAAAGCAGGAAACTGGTTCCGAGAGGTGAAGTGACTTGCCAAGGTCACGTAGTAACAGCAAGAGCTCCTGAAGCCAAACTCTTCACATTCATGCCAAGTTCTTTCACATTGCAATGTTATTCATGAATGATTATTCATAATAATTAAACGAAATGTTTATTATTTTTCATTTATAGCATCCTTATTGCTGTTCTCAGGGCTGCCATTCGTTGAGGTGTTACTCTCTCGCATATACCTGTGCAAAGCATTTTACAAATATATCATAAGGCACACCATCATTCTCCGAGAGTGATAGGAGACGGAAAAAAACAGCCCCTGACTTCTGGGAGCTGACGTGACACCGTTAGCCTTTGATGTTCTCCGGAGGAACATAAACAGTTTCACAGAACATCCAAATCAGGCAAAGCTGTTCTGTGAAGGATCAAGACAAAAACATGATAGTAGGTACTCATATTTGAACACAGACAAAAAACGAGATTAGACAAGCCACAGAAATGACCGACACTCCCTTATCCTGGCTAATATGAGTGGCTGCTGCTTCTTGGCTACTACGGTTTTAACCTCTACTAGTTTCCCCTCTTATAGTTAAAATTTAGTTACACTATATAGAACTGCCCAATTTCTAGACAGCATCCAATCCAGAGCAAAGCCAACTTCCTTCAATGCTCCCCCAAGTCATCTAACACACATTCCAATCCTGGATGTCCTTTCTAGCATACTCTGGGTCCGCAACGTGTGCATTCCCCCTTGCTGCGGTGAGTAACAAACTCAAGTCCTTAAACTAGAAACAAAGTATTTCTAGTGGTTGTGGCTGGAGACATCAATGGGTATCATCATTATCCTGATTTTATAAAGAAGGAAAGAAAAACTCAGAGAACTGAGAAATTTACCCAAGCCTACAAAGTAGTGAGTGCCAGGAGCAACCCAATGAGGTTCTCATTTTCTCTAAATTTCTGCTCTTAGAGAGCACTCTATGCCTCAGTTTTTTCACGTGTAGTGAGACAGACAGACTCCGCTCTACAAAGTCTGCGTCTTCCCAGAAGCAGCGGCGTGAAAACATTGTCAAAAGCGTTGCACTTAGGAGATCTAGGGTCCTCCTTTGGACTGGGGACCCACTAGAATCTGAACAAATCATTCCCACCATGCCTTGCAGTTGGGAAGGTCTAATAATCAACTTGAAGAGTTGTGCATCCCGGGATAGACCTCTGTGAGATTTGGGCCCCTGTTTCAGCACTTAGCTCCTCCAGCCGTCCCCACTCCTCCCGACCATCCTCTTTCATTTGTTCATATTTCTGCATTTTGCATCTGCCACGGCTCTCGGCCAACTGGGAGAGACAAGTCAGGAGGATGACTTGGGAGCTCTTCCCCTACCATTCTCCTACTCTTACGCTATCCTCTCTCCAGCCCAGTTAGGGGGCATCCCAGCAGCTTCTGTAGAAATTGTCAACAGTGACAAGGGGAATTCCTCCAACTTTGAATCCTGAGAATATGAAAGCTGGTGGACAGGACTCAGCAAGTTTGCAGGGGAACCTGAGAGACTTTGCGGCAGAGCGCGTTTTCTTGATCGCCATCTCCTGATCTTTGTAGAGCTGTCTCAGGACAAAAAGAACAGACTTGGTTAGTGGGTTTCTTTGGAGTAGGGTCAGGACCTATTTGGAAAGCAAGTGAGGGGGGAGATAGGTTATCGGCCGGAAGTGAATGCAAAGCACAGAGTACCAAGGTGGAGTACTGGACAAGCTTTATTGGGGGTCTGCGGGCGAGGTTCTGTGTTCCCGGTGTTAGGGGCCAGAGAAGTCGTGTGTGCAGGAGGTGAGGGAGTTGTTTTTAAAGGCTCTTTTGGTCCCAGATGTGCTGGGCATGGTGTTCCATGTTCTGTTACCGCAGTTAGGGTCTTTCCATGCCCAGAAGGTTCCTGGTGCAGTGTGAGGTCTTGATTGCATCAGCTGTTGGCCATCTTAGGTATTAAGCCGCCTCATTTTTAGCGACTTAAAGGCGTCTGCAGGTGACCGAACAGAGAGCATGTCCAGGTCTCATTTTGTGTGAAGGGCTTAACTCTGGAACAGTGAACCCAGGGAGTCATGCGTCGAACCTTGATGGCGATGGGGTTTTAAGGAGGATGGTGTAAGGTCCCTCCCACTTGGGGGATAGGGGTTTAGGGTCTAGAGATTTAATAAGAACCTGGTCTCCGGGGTGTAGCCTGGGTGAGGGGCCGGAGCTAGTCACCGGGGTAGATAAAGTATTGTTGGCGTGTTCTTGGTGAAGAGATCGAAGGAGAGAAAGAAAAGGGAGGTAGGAAGCTAACAGCGAAGGGCAGGTGGAGAGATCAGGTGTGAGGAGAAAGGGGTGCCCGTACAAGAGTTCAAAGGGGCTGAGTCCCGAAGGGCTCCGGGGCGTGGCCCGAAGGTGAGCGAGAGGTAGGAGGGTAGGCCAAGACTGGTGAAGCTCTAGAGAGAGCTTAGTCAGTTGTTCTTTGAGCTGGCCGTTGGCTCACTCAACCTTACCTGAGGACTGGGGGCGATAGGCCGAGTGGAGGTTCTAGGTGATGCCCAGGGTGGAGGAGACTGCAGCGGTGACTTTGGACACGGAAGCTGGTCCGTTGTCTGATTGGAGTGTCGTTGACAGTCCGAACCGGGGGATGATCTCTCTTATGAGAATATCAGCGACTGTGGTGGCTGTTTCTTTAGAGGTAGGAAAGGCCTCGATCCACCCTAAAAATGGGTCAATAAAGGTTAGGAGATCTCTAACCGACCGATGGCGGGGCATGTGGGTGAAGTCTAATTGCCAATCTTGGCCTGGAAGGTGTCCTCGTATTTGATGTAGGGGTCGGCGAACATGAAGCGCGCCTTGGTGATTGGAGCGGTTACAGGTGGGGCGGGTGGCCTGGATCTCTTCTAGGTCTCGTCGAAGCCCTTTGGGGTGAAGAATAGGTGAGAGCAAATTGAATAAGGCCTTGGAGCCTATGTGGAGGCAATTATGAACGCCCTGGAGGATGAGCAGGTTTCAAGGGTGATGGTAGGATTTTAGATGAAGAGGAGATGATAGAGATGGAGTCGCGAAGGGCTGAGGAAGGGTTGGGATTGAGGCGATAAGAGGTGTTTTAGGTTATGGGGTGAGCGGACAGTGAGAGGGGGCTGCAGGTTGACTTTGTGGGCCTCTTTTGTGAGTTTGGCTGCTGCGGCTAAGGCCCTAAGGCAGGGTGGCCATCCTTGAACAGTGAGATCCAGCTGTTTGGAGAGGTAAGCGTTGGGCAAGAAGTGAGGGCCCGCAGGATGTCCGAGGACCCCAACAGCCGTCTGTTTTTGTTGGTCTACATATAGGATGAACGGCTTGGTGGGTTAGGAAGCGAGAGTGCTGGCGCGGTGGCCAGGGCCGAGACTAGGCGGTTGAAGGTACCAGTAATCGCGAATGGAGAGGTTAGGGGGCCTTCTGGCGTGTCTTTTACGGCCTGGTATAGGGGCCTAGCGAGGAGGGCAAAATCAGGAACCCAGTGGTGGAAGAAGCCGAGAAAGCCTAAGACCGATTGAATCTCGGCTGCGGTTTGTGGGGGCCGGAGGCTTTGGATGGCCTGGAAACTTTTGACAGCGATGGCCCGCTTAGGAGGGGAGAGGGAAAGACCTAGATAGGTAACCGTGGTTTGGGCTATTTGGGCCTTAGACGGGCAAATGCGGTATCCCTTTGAGAAAAGGAAATTAAGGAGGGTGGTGGACGCATCGATGTTGTCTTTGTGGGAGGGAGAGCAGATAAGTAAGTCATCGACATATCGAAGGACAGTAGAGGACGCGAGGTCACAGTTGACAAGGTCGGATGCAAGGGTCTGCCCGAAAAGGTGAGGGCTGTCACGAAAGCTTTGGGGAAGGACCGTCCAGGTGAGTTGCTGTGTTCGATGCGTGTCAGGGTCTTCCCAGGTGAAAGCAAAGAGGAAGGTAGAGTCTGGGTGTAGAGGGATAGTGAAGAAAGCGTCTTTGAGGTCGAGGACCGAGAAGTGGGAAGTGTGTGGCGGAACATGAGAGAGGAGAATGTAGGGGTTGGGGACTACCGGGAAAATGGGAACCACGGCCGAGTTAATGATACGAAGGTCTTGGACCAGGCGGTATTGTCCGGAGGGCTTTTTGACAGGTAGGGTGGGGGTGTTGCACGGCGAGTTGGTGGGGACAAGGAGGTTTTGAGATAGTAGGAGAGAAATGATAGGTTTGAGTCCTTGTAGGTGTTGCCTGGAGATGGGGAACTGAGGACAGTTTGGAAAGGACGACGGGTCTTTTAGGCGGATTTCGATAGGAGTATGGTGAGTGGCGACCGTGGGGGTGTCTATGTTCCAGACACCCGGGTTAACTTCGGGGAGGAGGGTTGTGGCAGGGGAGGTTGAGGCGGGAGGTGGAGTGGGGCTTAAGGCCAGGATGAAAGAGGGCGCCGTGCGGTTGAAGGAGATAGTGGCGTGAAGTTTGGATGATATGTCGCGGCCGAGTAGAGGGACAGGACAAGATGGCATAACGAGGAACGAGGGAGTGAAAGGTGTACCTTCATAAGAGCAAGAGAGGGGGTGGGTCTGGAGGAAAATAGAGGGGTCTCATCTACCCTGACAACAGTGACCTGGGAAGGAAGAACGAAGCCCAAATGAGAGGGAAGGACTGATTAGGTAGCCCCCGTATCCACCAAGAAGGTGATGGACTCACCTGCTACCTGGTGCGTGATCCTGGGCCCCGCGAGGGTGACCGGAGTGCCGGAGCCTGGGCCTCTTCAGTCGTCGGCGAGACCGAGGAGGTCAAGGACTGGGTATTGTCCTTCGTCCAGCCCCCACGTCAAGACGCAGGGGGCTGAGGAGACTCGGCCAGTCCGACTTCCAATGGTCCAGTTGTTTGCGTTGCGGGCAAGGCTTGGTAGGTTGGCGAGGGTTGGGGCATTGCCGCGCCCAATGGCCGTCCTTAGCATACTGGAAGCAGGCCCCAGGCGGAGTGTTTTTAGGGCGGGCGTCGCCGCCAGCGGTCGGAGGGGGTCCACCCAGCGCGGGCCGGAGGGCTGCAACCAGAGCTTGGGTTTGGAGGCTTACCTTCTGGTGGAAGGTCGGGCCACCTTGGCCGTTTCCTCCCAGGCATTAAAGACTTTAAATGCCATTTTCACCAGATCTTGAATTGGGGTCTTGGGACCGTACTCTGCCTTTTTAAGCTTTGGAACTCTCTGATACAGTTAGAAGGTTTAGGTGAGAAGGAGTCTAAGCATTTTTCGATTTGAGAAAGGTCGTGAAGAGAGAAAGGGATATGGACACGGACAACCAGTACTCTACTTTGGTACTCTGTGCTTTTCATTCGATTCCGGCCAATTGTTTGGTGCTCTCCCCCAGCTACTTCTCGGAGAGGGAAAAGGCCAGTGGTGGAGTCTGGGTGTGAGAGTGAGAGCGAGTTTGAGTAGCAACGGGGGATAGAGGAGGAGAAGGCTGTGGGGCGGGCATTGGAGGATTAGAGGAAGAGTCAGGG
>PVKZ01009510.1:0-10810 GCA_004027375.1 Macroglossus sobrinus
GGGGGGGGCAGGAGGGGCCGCAGTCCCTGTGGCCCAGGGAGGTGCTACTCGGGTCTCCTTGGAAAGGTGACGGATGGTCCAGAGCGATGCTGGGCGGCAGCTGGACAAGCACCGGGGCGCACGGGAGGCCGTAGCAGTGGGGGATGATGGTGCTTACGGGGTCCCTTGGCAAGAGTTCACCAGACAAACCGCAGTTGGAGTGAGTGACAGAGTAATCTGAATTTCATTTAGAAAGGGCTGGGTTGGGGGATGGAGAGCACATCAAAAGGTAAGCCATTCGCAGGACGAGACATATAGACAGCTCCGTAGAGGGAAAAAAAAAAAGAAAAAGACAGACAGGAAGAAAAACACAGGCCTGTCCCCGTATTATTGATTTCCTTGGAAAAGAAAGAGCCCAACTGATCCCTTAAAGCCAGTCATTTCAATCTGAGCTCTGGTCTTTGTTTGAAGTTAGAATTCACGCACCCAGCTCCTGTCTGGGAAGTAGGCATGTGCATTTTGGGGTGTGGGACAGAAATCCATTCTTCCTCGAGAAGCAGGATCATGGGAGAGAAGTGACAGTTCAGCACATGGGGGGAGGCGGGGGAGTGTACCCCGGGACAGGGGCCCCGCCAGAGGCTCACGTTGGCAGAACCAGAGGAGCTGGCCAAAGACACCGCCGGCCACCGCCAGGCCAGGCTCCCGGTGTAGGCCGGGCATGGCCTTGGCCCTGCCACACCTGCAGCGGCCACTGAGTGTGACAGGCGTCTCCCCACGGGCGAGGGGGGGGAAAAGGGTGAGCGGCAAAACAAAACTGACCTTTCAGGAGCCTCCAGAACGGAACGAGGAGGAGCTGATGAGCACGTTACGGGAGGAAGGAACCAAAAGGAAGAGAAAGAAGATGGGCTGGGCCGGTCGGTCCCCAAATGGTCACCACCCTATGACAGAGGCGCCTGGATGTCCCCAACCCTGAAAACAACGACCCCCGCCCCCAGGCAGCCAGCAATCTTTCCTCGGCTTGCTCCGGTCGGGTGCAAGGCTGGGTCCTGACCTAAGCGTCCGATGGCGGGGCGATGTCACCGGAGAAGGGAAACTGCCCCTGGACCCATTTACTGGGCTGAGGAAGGGTCTCCCGCTGGAGCTGTGCTCTGGGGTCACGGCGGACTGTGTGCCGCAGTGTCCCCGAGAGTCCCCGAGACCTGTGAAGTCACCGCTGCCGCTCAAACTTGTTGCTCCTCGCGCACTTCCCCTCCTCGCTGGCCCTGAAGGCCTCCAGGCCACCTCCTGCCCCAGAATCGGGAAGAACAGAACAGTCAGGCAAAGGCAGTGGTGACCCACTTACCAGCAGATGCCACAGCCCCAGGGCACAGTGGCGGACGCTGGAAGAACAGAGAGAGAGAGAGAGAGAGAGAGAGAGAGAGAGACGGGGCCGGGGAAGGGAGACGTCCTTGAGAAGATGCTTTCGATGCCAACGCCACGGGAATGGCCGAGACGCCCATCGAGGAGCGAGGGGCGGCGAGGGAGACAGCACGTCCATCAGGCGGACAGGCGGGATGTGCGGGCATGGATCACCGCACAGCACGGTCCTCGGGCCGCAGCCCTCCGCAGCCGCCAGGCTCCACGGGCTGGCGGTCGGCCGCGACCTGCCCGCTCCTGCCCGCCCGGGAGGCCTGTGTCACCAGGGCCAGAGGCTGGGGCTGCGAGGCTGCGCAGCCGGGCTCCCCGTCTCTGCCTCAGCTCTGGGGCCCCGGGAAAGCCACGGCCTCAGTTGTCCCTGCTGTAAAACGGGATGCTGCCACAGACCTCACTGCGTGGCCGGGAGGGCCCAAGCGGAAACAAGAACGTAGCTAGGACACGTGATACCAATGCAAGACGAACCACCACGGGAAGGCCCAGGCCTGGGCTTGGCACGGCACTGCCCCGGGGGGCGGGGGGCATCACTCCATTTCCCACCCCTCACAGGAAGGAGGTTTTCCCCTCGAATGGCACTGCTTTAGGAGGAAACCACTCGGGTTCACAAAGGGGGCCGCACTCTGCTTTAGGCCTTTCAGATGCATCGGAGCCGGTGTTGCTGGGTGAGACGGAGCCAAGACCGAATCAGAAAGCATGGCCTCCCGGCTCAGAGAGAGCAGGATGGGGGGCGCAGGCTGGGAAGGGGCCCTCCCGGGGAGAGCCGGGGCCCGAATCCCACACGCCCTGCTCCTGGGGGAAGAGAGTCCCGCAGCCAGAACGCCCCCTGCGGCCCCCAGCATGCACCCTGCTTCTTCCAGGGGGTGTCTGTTGGGAGGCTGGGGAGGGGCCCCTCTGTCCGGCAGAGCGTGGCAGGCCACCTGCCGGGCCCTTGCAGGCTGCGTCTCCGTCCCCGTCACCCATGCCCTGCAGGTGGGTCTCACGGCTCCTGTGTTCGAGGGAGGATGGCCGGCCAGGGTGACCTTGTCCTGCTCCAAGGCCGCCCACGAGGGGCCCCCGGCTTCTACCGCCAGGTTGCGGCCGAGTCTGCGGCCAGGAGCCCGCTCTGCCATCTGCACTCCCGGCTCTGCTCGGCCAGAGCCTGCCGCGTGCCAGCGACCCAGCAGCATCTGTCCCCCCCGTAAGGGGCGGACGCTGCTCCTGTGAATAGCCGGGAGCGTTTGGCACGTGGGGAGCCAGCCCCGCTGTACCCCCCCCCCCACCCCCGGGCTTCCCTCTGACTCTCCCGGGGAGGAGGAGGAGGCAGTGACAGGGCCCAGGCCCCGGGCAAGGGGCGTGATTGACAGGCTGGGAAGCGCCGCGGGCACGAGGCGCTGAAACCTGAGTCTGGTGACGGTGACGCGTTCCTGTTTCCCAGACACCTGGGACGGTCCGGTTCCTGGAGGGGACCGATGTGCACACAGTCCTGTCGTTTCACCAGGGGTCCCTGGCTCCTGCTCACCGTACAGGACAGAATGAAACGCTAACTGTTGGCTTTGTCCCCTACCCAAGCCGGAGAAACTCCGGAAAGCATCCCGGGACACCCCGGTCTGGAGGCGAGGCTACTGGTTTGAAAGAGTAGGGGCATCCCATACTTTCCTGTTCGGCCCTTCATAGTAGCAGGACGGGTGGCTGCCGGGGCCCCGAGGACCCACGGCCTGCAGAAGGCAGACCCCGAGGTGAGGATCTCTAACAGGTCCTCTAACAGGGCCCGTGTCGCCGCTGGCTCCAGCTGGCTCCAGCTGCGGTGGCTTGCTGGGACGCCCTGGAGGGCACATGTGACTCACGAGCCTCCCCCACCCCTCATTCCCAGAGCCCTGAAATGTGGCCAGTCCAAGGAAGGAGGGAGAAACTGACTCACAGCAGCGACACTGGCAACGGCAGGACGTGGGTGGAGGTCGCGGGGTGCAGTGGGGGGAGGAGGAATTTTCCACTCGATAAGGTCGAGGGCTTTGGGAGGCAAGTGGGAGCCGCTGAAGCATGCTGCTGCCCACAGGCTGGCCTCTGGAGAGAGCTAATATCCTGAATATTCTCATTCTGGGCGTGCCTCTCAGCCTTCCAAGGAAGACACAGAGGAGATAATGTCCAGAGGACTTTCTGAACATTGGACCACAATATCAAAGCCTGTTATCTTCATCCCCTGGGACGTACTGTCCCAGAATTGCCACGAAGTGGTCAGTAGGGGGCCCTCTCGCACACGCGGGCCGGACAGGTGCACTGTCTACCTAAGACAGGAAGAGGACGGGGCCCGGGGTGCGAGGGGGCTTTACGTCCGCTCGCTGCCTCGCCCCACATCTCGGCGAGGTCTGGCTGGCAGCAAAATCAGAAACAGCTGGCAGAAAGAGGCGCAGTTGGGGGAGGGGGAGGTCTCTAGAAGGGAAAGACGATCTTCTAAATGTGAGTGACCGGGCGAGGGGGTGAGGGGACAGGGCCACTTCTTGATGGAACCAAGACAGAGGGATGAGCCCCGCAGGCCAGACTGGAGAGGGGAGGATGCCCGCATCGCCTGTAATGCAGCTCAGGACGAGGGCACCCCCGCCACCTGCCAGCCCGCCCGGCGGTCGCTTTGCCCCTCCCGCCTCACGGGCCGGGAGCCCTGCAGAGGGATGAGGAGCCCGCGGGACCTGGGGGCCAGGAAACACCGCTCTGCCGAAGCCAGGGACCCTGCGAGCCACGGGAAGGGTTGTAAGTGGCTTTGGAGATGATGGCGAGGTCCGTCGGCCTTGACTTCCTCTGAACCAGGAAGAGCAAGCACATCCGAACCTGACACCCCTCCCCCCGCCCACGAGCGCACCGCAGCCCCCCGCAGTGGACAGCAGGTGCGGGGGGAGAGGGCGTCAACCGCTCAGAGAGAACAAACTCTGCTCCTGCTCCTACCCTTCCCTTCCTACTTCTGCAGCCAGCATTTGCCCGCCCGCCTGCTGGCAATTAGCTTTATGAGTTATAAGTACGGTATCTGGAAGCTGAAGACAGTAATTAATGCCTGTCGGCTTTCCTGAAGGGTTCCTTCTGTGCGGCCGCAGTGATCGAGATTCAGGGAGCAAGGCTTCCACCGCGTGGAAGGTTTGTAGGAATAAGTGAAGGAACAGTTTAATAAGGCAATCGTAACGCTGCTACATAATTTACCAGGCAAATGGCAGCTGCCAATATTCCCCCCCCCCCGTGCTCCAATATCCATTTTGCCGGTGGGCGGGGGAACGTGCCGGGCGGATTCTGCACAAGACCCCCGCGGAGGGCTCTGCTGTGGTCCCTCCGCCCCGGACATGCTCCCGTGTCTGTGCCGAGCCTCCGGACCCGGCCCTCCGACACCGGTCAGAGACCCAGACGGGTTTATGGCACGTTCTGACGCCTTTGCTAATGGTACCATCACGCTTTGCTGCAACGCTAAGAGGCTGACGGGCCTGGGCCCTCCTGGCTGCCCTGCCGGGTGACTGCGCACATCCCCAAGGCCAGGGATGTGGGGACGGTGCCAGGAAGTCAACTCTCTACCCGTGGGGGGTGGGGTGGGGGCCCTCGGGTGCAATTCCACCAAAGAATCGTTAGTTACGTGGGCACCCCTAGCCAGAGCTGAGTGCGCGAGGGAAGAAACGCAGGCCACGTGACGGCTCCAGAAAAGCAGAGAGGAGAACCAAGGGGTCCCACGGCTGGGACCACAGGCCCCCACCTTTGGCACCTTTGGACCGGGAAGGCAAGACGCCC
The DNA here is from genome assembly GCA_004027375.1 of Macroglossus sobrinus. NCBI lineage: Eukaryota > Metazoa > Chordata > Mammalia > Chiroptera > Pteropodidae > Macroglossus > Macroglossus sobrinus. Next base: position 5,128 of record PVKZ01009510.1, read on the forward strand.
TCTCAGGGACCCTGGGGGTTAACGAACACCCACCCGAAGAGCACGGCTGGCAGGGCCTGCGGGAACCTTTGCCAGGATGGAGATAATTAAGTTAAGAGGCCACATCCCCGAGCCGCTGGGCTCTCTCCCGGCCCTGCCTCCCAATCAGCTAAGTGGCCACGTGTCACCCTGGGTGTCACCTCGCACACCTCAATGGGTGTCGGGCCTGAGGAGGACCAAGAGGAAGCAGAGGGCATATTAATAGACGCCGCGAAAGGGACAGAGAAAACATTTCTGGGTCCTGCCCGCCCCGCGAAACCGGCAGAGATGAGTAACCGCTCCTGGCTTCGTAACTTATTACTTTTTCTCCCCACCGCCCCCGCCCGGGGCACAGAGCCCTCAAGGAGCAGCCTGGAGGAGATTCATCATCCTCCCTTGTCTGCGGGGAGCAAGGAAGACAAGGGAGAGAGCTGTGGGCTGAGCCGTCCCCTAGGGAGAGAGCCTGCTTCTCGTGAGGGACGGTCCTGAGCTGGCTCAGTCCGGCCTGGCCAGTCAGGCAGCCTGGCGTTCACCTGCGTGATTCCGGGCTGGCCGGGAGCTGGGTCAAAACACAGAACGTCCCAGGAAAAGTGGCTCTGGCTCTCACGGAGCTTCGCCCCCAGTGTCCCCCCGCAAACCCTGAGCTCAGTGTGTAAGGGTTCCCCGCCCTGGCGCTGGCGCAGACCTGAATGTCCCAGCTCCAAACCGCATGGGACTGAGGCCTGGTGGCCAGGACGCTGCGGGGCTACCGTCTCAGCGACACGATCCGCTTCCTGCCCGGGATGGGACCGAGGGAGGCCCCGGTCAACCGCCCAGAGTGTGGCGGCGCGCAGACCCTTCTCTCCGGTGGGAAACGGTCCCACCGGACCCTGCGGGCGGTTCGAGGCCACTCACCAGGTAGGTGTGGTAGACGTCCAGCCGGCGCAGCGGCCCCCAGCACAGGTCCGTGTCGTTGTGCTTGGCGTCGGCCTCCACGCCGCAGGAGTCGTTGTCGCTGGCGCTGCTGGTGAAGGGGACAGCGGCTCAGAGTGGCCCTCCCTGCTGGGACCGCCCGTTATTAACTAATTAACTAATTATTCACCATCGCTGGACCTCCCTTCCCCTGACAGCGGCTTCTGGGCCAACAGGGATGCTCCACGAGCCACACTGTCCTGTCTCTTAGGGCAAAGTCCCCGTGGGCCTGCCCGTCCCCTTCCCAGTGGGGGCGGGGCGGGGGGCAGCGGTGGCCCCTGCAGAAGGGGGCCTCCGGCACCTGCATTCCTCAGATGCTGACGGGGCTGCCTGGCGCGGTGCTTCTGCCAAGACCACTGCCCTGCCTGCCTGCCCGAGGAAGCCCCTGTGTGGGGGGCGAGGGGGACACTCACCAGGACACCTGCATCAGGGAGAAGGGCACGGCGGCCGCGTAGATGGCCAGGTCCCCGTACAGGTAGACGATGATGCAGAAGTAGAACAGGTTGACCCCCACTGGAAGGGACAAAGTCAGCGGTCACGGCACGGCCCTGGACCGCGAGGCCGGCCCGAGGCGTTTCCACGTTTTTGAGGACTCCATCTCCGCCTGTCCCACGGCTTTCGGGTCTCCAGGCCCCTTAATTTTCTCCGAAAAGAGCAGGAACATGAGCCCAAAGTCCTGTCTCTCATGCTGGCTGGCTACGCTGCGATGCTGGCAGGAGACACATCTACCCGTGACTTCTACTCGAGGGCACTAGGTGGGGCTAGGAGGGCTGTGGAGGTGCTGGACCCAGACAGGGGCCAGGTGAGTGAGGTGTGGACGGCTGGGAATCGGGGGAGAAGGTGGGGGAGGCCTGGAGTCATAAGCCTGAGCCAAGGTCCCCTTCACAGCCAGACACGGGGCTCTAAAGACAAAATACTGCTGTTGAGGAATTGAAAGCAGAGAAGATCACAGGAAACGGCCCAGCTTCTAAAACTGATATCAAGAGGGTAAAAAAGCCCTTGATTTCCAAAGACTGGGCACCTGGTTCTCAGTCTGACCCATCGCCAGGCACCGGAGGGGCAGGGGCGGCCGGGGCTGGGGAGCTGGAGCCGGCCACCGACTCCCCTCCTTACAAAGCGTGGCTGCGCGGGAGGGTCCTGGCTTTGGAAGCACATGGTGGATGCTCCCCCTCCACGGACAAACCGTGGTCCCCTCTCCCGCCAAGAGGGGCCTGAACTAGGAGCTGGGAGTGCAGGCTCCGGCCCCACTGGTCTCACTTCCCGACCCTGGCAAGTCCCCTGAGACCCCGATCCCCTTACAGTGAGAATTCAAGCTCTGTTGAATTTTCTGTGTGACTCCAGCTGTAAAGGTTCTGAAAAAAACCAGTCTGCGCCCTAAAACCTCAAGGTCACAGCCCCGAAAACCAGTCTCAAACTCCCGTCCAGACTGACTGCTCGTTACTGATGTCCCTGGTCTCAAGCTGTTCCCTTCGCTGCAGACAGGAAGAAAAACAAAGTGACAGTTCCCTTCGAATGCCGGTGACTCGGAAAAGCCTCCGGGGTCCCCCGGGGAGGAGAGCCAGGGACATGTTTCACCTGGGCTATTTGAGGCCGACTCTGCTCCTGGGAGTCTGGGGGAAAAAAAAAGACCAGGAAAAAGCAGATCCTGAAAGAACCCAGGAGGGCCTCGGGCAGCCTCACCGTCCAAGCTCGGTGGCCCCTGGGGCCTGCCCGCCACTGACACGCAGGCTCCCAGGTCAGACAGCCTGTGCCCTACCTAGCTTGTCATTCTGCTCCGACACCGATGCTCTCTGCAGGGAGGCGGCGTCCCCTCCCCACGCCCAGCCTCTCTCCGCCTGCCCACGGACGGACTCCGGTGTCAGCTGTTTATAAACTGCCACCGGCCCTCCCTGATCAATAAATTTCATTACTAGATACAAAACGGGAGGATCAATGAATTTCCTGAGAGGACGGCGAGGACTAGGTCTGGCATTTCTAATTACGGGGAGTGAGCCTGGACGCCAAGGGAGCCTTCTGGGGAGGGTGGCGGCCCTTCCAAAGGTGAAGGTCACGATCGGTGCTTTAGGGATAGAGCAGTGGTTTCCAACTCGGGGTGACTGTGCCCAGCAACCCCTACGGGGGACGTTTAACCGTGTCTGAGGACAGTTCTGGGAGGTGCTACTGGCAACTAGTGGGCAGAGGCCACAAACGCTGCTCGGCACCCTACAATGCACAGGACAGGCCCCTTCCCCCCTCCCCCCCCGCCCCCCCGTGCGGAGCCTGAGAAACCCCAACGCAGATGAGGAGGCCTCCTCTATGTCTGTGGCTGCGATTCTCCCAGAAATCAGGACAGACTGTATAACACCCGAGAATCAGGGAGGTTTAAAGGGTGGCTGTCTGCCTCCGACGTGCGTTTTATTTCAAAGCTTGCATCTGGTAGGGGCCCAGGTGTGGCCTGCGGGAAGAATGTTCACCTCTGTCTAATCTGTCTCTCTTATTTCAGTCTGATGAGCTGCGGGGGAGGTAGGAATGGAAGGAAGGGACCACCCAGAAGTGGGGAGACACAAGCGATCTGGCTGTCCTGATCCTGGACGCCCCCAGTGAGGCTGGCCGTGGGGGTGGGATCACTCTGGGGCGGTGTCTGGCTGACGACCACGGCCTTCCGAATGGGATAGTCAAACCCCACAACCTAAGACGCCGCTAAGAAGCTCCCACTTTCTACCGTCCCTGTCCGGCTCTGAGTTAGCACGGCCACGTTCGAGAGGGCAAAGAACCGGCAGAGACGCCCCCTCTGCAAACAGGGCTTCTGACAGCCAAGCAGAATACCTTCCAGGGGAACCACAAACACGAGAATTTATCAAAGTGTGTCTGACTCTATGAAGACAAAACGAACATCTTTGGGCATTAAACAAACTAAATTCTGAAAAAGCTCCTCTTCTGAAAGAACAAGATTTGCCTTGAAGGGATGAGAGGTCGCTGGAACACCCGAGAACCCAGCAGCTGAGCGGGGCTGGGGGAGCCTTGCAGCTCGCAGCCAGGCCCCCTGGGGAGCAGGCGGAAAGCGGGGAGAAGTCCCACATTCAGAATCCCGGCCAGCAGCCCTGCGCGTGGGCTTCTGGCGCCCTCTGCTGGCCGCCGGGAACACAGACGGAGACGCGGGCGTGCACCGCGGAGCCGAGCGCGGTCACAAGGTAGCGGCTGTGTCGCCCTACGCAGCACAGTCCGGGACACCTGGGCAGACAAACAAACCAGAGGCCCGAGACGACCGGCCGACCTACAACGCTCCCTTCCCCGAAGCGCTGCTTAGGGTTCCCAGTCTCCACGTGCTGCAGGCGCTACGCAGCCCTCTCCTTCTCCCTAACGCGGGGTGAACGAGGAGGGACCCCAGATGACAGGGAAGCAGTCTGGGCCCCTCACACGGTGGCTCCTCAGGGGCACTGGGGCTGGCCAGCGGTCCGCCCCTCCCCATCGCCCGCCCCACCCTGTCACCAAGGCGGGGCCCTTGCTCCGAGCGCCCAGGTCTGCAGCGAAGGACCAGCTCTCCCCGCGCCCTCTCCCCGCCCCACCCCGAGAAGAGCTTCTACCTTTATTGAAGAACATGGAGGCCATCTGTCCCATTTCCACTCGGTCCGTGATTTCAAAGAGGTTTGGAGACCCGCGTCTTTCTGTGGAGCCAACGGGGCGGGAAGAGGGGGCGGGCCGGTCACGTGGGAACGCTAGAGGGCGCTGCCGAGCTCACTGAACTCTCGGGAATGACGAACTCCCCAAGGGTCTCAAAGTTGAGAAAACTTTCCCTAATGCTTCCTGCTCGAAACACCTGGAAACAGTCTCTAGCAGCGGACCCCAGGGACTCTGGTTACGGGGTAAGAGGGAAAGTGGCTCCCTCGGTGCTGGCTCAGCCAGACCGGGGGGTGGGAGCATCAGGCGTGCATGGGTGTGGGCACGTGCGTGTGTGCATGCATGCGTGTGTGCATGCGCGTGTGTGCATGCATGCGTGCGTGCATGCATGTGTGTGCATGTGTGTATGTGTGCATGTGCTGGGATGGCAGGAAGGAGAAATCAGAGGCCCGGCATTTACTCGAGCTCCCAGGGTGCCCCGGGCAGCGAACCACACCTTCAGTCTTTCCGATACCAGGAGAGGGGGGACACTGGGGTGCCGAGCTGATGCAATTCACCCGAGCTGCAAACCTCATTAAACGGTGGAGCCGCGGGGTGCGGCCTGGGCCCCCGAGCCCCAGAGCCCCACCCTTCTTACTCTACCCCAGTGCCTTCCCAGGACCCAACCCTCAGGCACGAAGAGCCCCGGGGGTCCCCGCAGAGGGACCCCTGGGCCCGCCCCACGAGGACAGGGACGCTGTGGCCGAGAGGGCGCTGCGGGCTGGCCCCGAATGCCAAGACTTACGCACAGAGAGGATGGGCCGTTGCTCTGCCCGCTCGTGGCTGTCCGGGAGGAGGCTGTCACTGTCAGAGGCTGTGGAGGAGTCGCCGTCGTCCTCCTTCTGCGAGGGGGTGGGCCAGGGAGGAGCAGGGGGAACGAACGAGGACAAAGAAGGGGCACATGACGACAGGAAAACCCTGGGGACGGTGGAGAGCCCGTCTGCCCTGCAGGTGTCTGATAAGGAGGCTCTCGGCCCCTCCGCACTGTCACGTTAGCGGTGCGGCCGCACTCGGGCGTCAGGGCCGACGCTGCAGGGCAGTTCCTGGGGACAGAGGCTCCGGGTGACGGAGCCAGCGG
>PVKZ01009511.1:0-10807 GCA_004027375.1 Macroglossus sobrinus
GGGACGTCCCAGACACGGCCACCAGCCACCCGCCCGCACGCGGAGGGACGTCCCGGACGTGGCCACCGGCCACCCCGCCCGTACACGGGGGGACGTCCCAGACATGGCCACCGGCCACCCCGCCCAGACACAAGGGACGTCCCGGACACGGCCACCGGCCACCCCGCCCAGACACAAGGGACGTCCCGGACACGGCCACCGGCCACCCCGCCCAGACACAAGGGACGTCCCGGACACGGCCACCGGCCACCCCGCCCAGCCACAAGGGACGTCCCAGACACGGCCACCAGCCACCCGCCCGCACGCGGGGGGACGTCCCGGACGTGGCCACCGGCCACCCCGCCCACACACGGGGGGACGTCCCAGACATGGCCACCGGCCACCCTGCCCAGACACAAGGGACGTCCCAGACACGGCCACCGGCCCTCCAGCGCGCCCGCTGCCGGCACACGTCCCCAGGGGGCAGGGACTTCATCCTCAGGGTCAGGAAGTGGGGGGAAGGGCACGCAGCCCAGTTTCACGGCCACACGGCCGGTCAGCGGTCAGCGGCAAGTCTGGCCCTGGGGCCCAGGCTCTCAGATCTGGAACTCAGCACCTGGGCCTGGCGCCCGGGTTTCCCAACATGTGTTCCGCAGAACCCTGGCGTTGCGGGTGATGACAGCCGGGGAAACACTGTCTACACTGCAAGCCTCCCCGAAGGGTCCCACCACACTGGATCGCAGCAAAGGCTCTGAGAAGGCCTGCAGTAAGCAGTCCTGCCCGGCGGCTCAGCCAGCTTTTCCCAAGCAGACGGATCGGGCGGCCCCAGCGACACCTTGACCCTCAGACGGCAGCAGCGGCGCCACGGCTGCCCGACGGGGCTGGAGCAGAGTGGACCTGCGACCAGGCGGTGTGAGCGTCCTCCCAAGTGGTGTCAAGGACCATTTATGTTTGGAATATGGACATCCTTCCCCCAATATCTGCATGTCGAAGATAACGGGATTCCCTAAGCTCTTAGCAGAGACTGGACCGCAAAACGATCCCCAAGTCCCTACGCTCCTTCCGGCACGGGCGCCGAAGTCGGGACAAGATCCACGGGCATCGTTTCTGCCCCCGGCACCCGTGGAAAGTCCACGATGCTCTCAAAGCCGTCTCTGTCTCTCCTCCTCGCACGCACGGTGGAACAAACAGCACAGCTCACTGGAAGGCCCATCTGTTCAGCTTCAACCCCACGGTGCTGCCAACGGTCGCGGCCGCCTGCCAGACATATGGCCCGTTCTGCAAGGGAAACTCATCTCCGATCCGTAAACCGAGCGGGTCTGGAAATGCCGCAGGGGGTGCGGAGCGTGGCGCTACCCGCACACGGGGCGCGGGGGGCAGGGACGGGGGAAGGCGTGATCCGGGAAACCGGCCCGTTGTCCACCCGGTCCATCCTCGGTGCTGGGCCTGGCAGACCGTTTGGTGCCTGCACTGGGCAAACTCCCAAGCAAACGCTTCTGCAAGAGGCCCGAGGACGTCGCAAAGACCGAAAGCCACTTTTAGAGACATTCTCCTCAAGGTTCTGCCTGACAGAGGGGCTTGAAACGAGTGTTTCAGGACGGAAAAACAGGGAAATGACGCATCAGGAGAGTTCATCACGGCAGCGTGACTTCAGACAAAGAACCCTGCCCATCTTCCCCGAAGCCCGGGCTCGCCCCTGAGTGTAATAAAGCCGGCGTGTGACATGGGGTTCTTCTGCAATGCCACTCGAAGCTTAAGGACAGACATAAATGTTGATTTTAAAACTATCCTTACTTTAGCTTTTCTATTTTTTTAGAGAGAAATTTAATGCATTTGAGAAGCGCAGAAGATTCTGAGCCGACGGAGTCGTCTTTTGAAAGTGCCTCCCACACGCGTTCCGCCTGCGTCAGAAATAGAGCAACGTTTCCTGGGAAGGGCCAGACGGTGAAGGCCTCAGACGCCGTGGCCTCTGCCGTGGCCGCCCAGCTCTGCCGCTACAGCACGAGGGTGACTGCAGGGGACACGCCGTGACTAAGCTCTGTTTCGCTACAGCTCTATCTACAAAGAGCGGAGGCAGGTGGGTTGGTCCGCGGCCCGCAGTCCGCCACCTCCCAGCAGAAGCGGTCCCTTTGCAAAAGTCCTCAGGGCACAGGTGCTAGTGGATGCGCCATGAGGACAGAGGGAGAGAGGGGCCGGGTCGTGACCCTGCTCCCTCACCCCGAGCCTCACTTCTACCCAGGGGCCCAGGCCAGCGTCACCCCTCCCGACGCTGCACCTCCTTCCTGGTGCCCGGCGCCCGCTAATCCCACCCCACAGAGCACACGGGGCCTGGCGTCCCCTCCACACGGGGTCACAGCAGCTTTGACGAGGACATGCAGAACGCCCACCGCGACCCCTGCGTTCATGAGCTGCTCTCGTGCCACGCCCCCGCCACACACACGCACACACACACACATGCCCCCAGTACATTCACACACTAACATACACACACATGCCCCCGCCACACACGCACACACGTGTGCACACACACATACGCACACACTCCACATACATGCACATGCACACACACGCCCCTGCCACACACACACACGCACGCACATACACGCACGTGTGCACACACATACGCAAACACTCCACACACGCACACACACTCACTTCACATGCACACCACACACATGTACACACATGTGTGTGACACACATGTGCCCACATGCAAGCATGTACATACATGTGCGCACACCGCTCTCATGTCACACCCCACCACACATGTGCACATACATGCACACGTGCACACACACCACACATGCACATGCAGGCGCGCACACACACACACACACACACACACACACAGGGCTCCAGGTGACTCTCTTTTCAGCTCCTCATTCATCCAGTGCGGCCCCCACGGCTGCCTCCCGTGACGGTCCCTCCTCACGCCCGCGGCCCCGTCCCCCGCGCCCGCCGGTGAGGCCGCCTGCTGCTCTCTCCGCACAGGACTCAGCACGGTTCATTATCAGCGTTTCTGTGACGAGCGTTTAGTTCTCGTTAGGTTTGCGCCCTCATTAGTCTGATATCCATCCGAGCCCCTGACACGAGAGCAGAGACCACGCGTGTCCAGTGTAACTCTGTCCCCAGCCCTGACCCGGGGACAGGAAGGCCCAGGGAGGGCTCAGCAGAGCACCTGGGAACAGGGGCCGCGGACCCTCCCGTGCTCAAGTTCACGGCCCCCGTGCGCGGGAGCCAGTCTGGGTGCCCGGAGCCGAGGGCCCTCCACACCAGGCACGCGTCTCAGCGTTCACCGTGCGGGGAGCCTCGGTGATTCTGTGAGCTCTCCTGCCTGTCTCCGCCTCCTCCTGGCACCTGCGCAGGTGGTTTGTGAGCGCTCCCGCTCCCGCCCCAGAGCGGGCGGCGGCAGGCCTGACGCCCGCCGGCGTCTGTGGTTCTGCCTGCTTCATGGCTGCCTGCTTCGCCACGGGCCCCCCGCCTGGCCCTGGCTCCGCGGGCGATGGTCAGGGAAGTGACAGAGCAAGACGGGGAGAGCCCAGCGGGCCCGCAAGGCCACGCAGTGCACACACCCTGGGGGCAGCCACGGCCGGTGGCAGGGACCTGTCCCGGGAAGCTGCTCCTGCAGACGGCACCTGTCGGCTCAGGACGTCCACGAGCATCGCCCGCTGCCGTGGGGGCCGCTCCAGGCCTGGCCGCTCCTCAGTCCAGCCCTTAGCAGAACCAGGGCCCCGGGGGCCAGGACGAAGCTGGTCACGATGCCTGCCACACGCTGACCCATGCGCACGCCAGGCCCGTGATCCACGCGGGTCTGAACAATCCAGCAAGCATCACGTCTCTCGCCGGCCACAGTGCCCGGCTTGGGGCAGGGGGGGCGAGAGCCTGGGCTGGGCCCACATCAATCTCTTCCGGGGCCTGTTAGGAACTGCTGGGATCAGCATTTCTCTCACGCAGGGATCGTTAAACTTGGAGAACGTGAACCTGCCACCTCGTGGGAGGGTCAGCCGGGAGCCGAGCCACTCCAGATGGACGCGGGGCCGACCTGCGAGGCGGCCCCTGCCGAGCCGACGGCCTGCAGCCCTGGACGCAGCTGCCCGAGCGGCACCCCGGACGCTTGGTTCTGTGAGTCCATAACGCCTTTCTTCACTGACACCACTTCGAGTCACACTCCCTGGCCCTGCACCTGTCACTCAGCACAGACAGACCCCGGAGTCCTCAGGGACCGTGCGAGGAAAAGGCCCACGATGACCGGAGCGGCCAAGGGGGCTGTAAGCCCAGCACCGGCGCCTCCCCTGGGCCCCGGGGAGCCAGGCTGGGGACGGTTCCCACCCCGGCCTGCTGAGCTTGGGTCCTCAGGGGCAGGGCCCCCGGGTGTCCCTGTCTCTGGGTGACCGTCTGTCTTCTAAGCAAAAACACAAGATGGGAGCAGGCAAAGCAATCGAACGCTTCTTTCCCCAACTAGCAGCCCTTGGGGGCGGGGGGCGGGGGGCGGCTCTATTATCTTCCCGGGCCCACGAGGGTGTCCATGGACCCTAACGGGGTCCAGGCAGGAGCCTGAGACTGGCTCCTGGGGGCTGGCAACGCGAGGTCTCTGCTCTGGGAGGGGGGACGAGCACCCTGCAGGGCCCCACACTGGAGGCGGGGCTGGGGGTGGAGGCCAAAGTGCCACTGGTCACGATTCCCGTGCTCGGAAAAGACCGCCAGGCCATCAGAGGCCCCAGAGAAGCAGCTGCCCCACGCGAGCCGCCGCCCCCTCTGTCAGCGAAGAGAGCTGCAGCTCACACGTCCTCCGAGGGGCTTGTCCCTACTGCACGATTCTCTTCGTTACCCGAAACCCACAGTCAGAAACGCCCCAAGCGACCGCACCGTCCCTCGTGGACGTCCAGATGCTGCCACCTCCTGCCGCCTGCCTGGACGGGGCCTCCGTCTCAGACGACGGACAGACCTGGCTGGCGCCCTAAGCTCTCCCCGTGGTGCCCGCTCGTCCCCCGACTCCTGCTGGGCAGACGCTTCCTTGAACACAGAGAGTCACTACGTACGCACCGAGCCCCCCTGTGGCGAGGCGCAGGGCCCTGCCCTGGGAGCCCCCAACCCTTTGAGGGAGAAAGGGGGGCGCCCCTCACGGGAGCAGGGACCACAGGAAGAACAGCCGAGTGGAAGGTCCAGGAAGGCTTCCTGGAAGAGGCGGTTCTGCATGCACAGTGGTGAGCCAGACGGGGAAGGCGAGAAGGATGCTTGTCCTGGCCGAGGGGGCAGCAAGAGAAGAGGTACGGAGGGAGATGTCCCTGGAAGGGTCAGGAGCCCGTGCGGGGACAAGCAGCACGGCAGCCCAGAGAGCAGGACGGGGCAGCAGGGTGGGCCTGGCCATCGGAAGGCCGGGTTCCAGCCCCACGTGGCTACTTGCTAAGCCACCGCTGACCGCAGGTGAGCTGTGCACCTTTGTTCATCTATTCCGGGCTCACTGCCTAGAGAGGGTTTGTAGCTGGCCAGCGGGTCCCTCTCCACAGATGACGCACACAGAAGACAACAGGAACCCCAGGGCGGGACTCCGAGGTGAGGGCCACCTGGGCAAGGGCGGGCCAGTCGGACGGAGCCGTCACTCTCAGGAGCCGGTCGGCCAAACCCACACGCAAAGAGCTGAAGACAACCAACTGGGAAAATGCTTTAAACACCAAGAGAGTTTCTAAGGTAACTCGCCACAAAATGAGTGATCCCCAAACGGCATTTTCCCCCCTAACACGTTAACAACCATCACGCGGATAATTTCAATGACAAATGCAAAGCATCAAGCATGTGGAAATAGAACCCGTACATTGTGGGACCCCTCGGGAGGAAATGATGAAATTGAGACTGAGAATTACACTGATTTTTAAAAAAATCTCAAATCATGAAGAGATGGACCAGGTTCCTGGATGGACTGACTCAATTTGGTAAAGGTATTGATTCTCCAAAATGGTTTTATTAGTCTCACGCCATTCTAATCATATATTATAATCTAACATGGTACAAATCACATTTTTCTCTTAGAATCCTTTTGAGGGAATAGCCCAAAAAATCTGAAAAAAATATAATGAGATAGGCTATCTTGTACAATGGATGCTGAATGTATTTTTCGTTAATATAGAATTATAATCAATAGATAAATGTGTAATGAGGAAGGCTAGATATTAAAATATATAATAAAACTGTAGTTATTAAAAGACTAGGTCAAGGTAAATAAAAGGAAGTTGAAAGTCCAGAAGGAGAACCTGACATAAGAAGGACATGGGTATGTCACAAAGCGTGCATTGCACATCAGTGGCGAAAACACGCCCTCCGAAGAGTGAGACCAAGTCTCTGACGTAACTCAGAAAGTCGGGACACCAGAGCTCACAGCGAAATGCGTCCCCCACGAGCTGAAGGACACACGCGAAGAAAGGGGACCGTGACGAGAAGCAGAAGAAGATCACGAGTAGCTATTTATCTGCCTCGGTGACGGGGACAACCTTCTAAGAATAAGAGCAATTAACAAAGCCTCAGAGAAAATGCACGAGCGCGTGTGACCTATGAGTTCTTAAACCCTCTGAACGTGAACACACACCCTTTGCAGGAAAGCAGAACGGAATTCTACTCTGCAGAGGAAACATTTTTGCGTGCGCGACAAGAATACCCCAGGACAGCACGCGCACCCCCACTGCGGCTCCTCGTGGGGGCAAAGGAGCCACTTCATTCTCCACTGAGAGTAAAGCTTGGCACCTTCTCTCTGGAAATTATTGAGCAAAAATGTGTAACAGCTTAAAAACGCTCAGGCCTCTAACTCAGGAATCCCGCTCCGAGAGACCCATGAGGAGGAACTGAAGGCAGACGGCCCCGAACGTCCCCGGGGGGAGGGGCCCCCAGAGGGACCCTTCGTGGATGGAAGCGCACTCTGCTGCTAGAATGATGTTTCCAAAGAAACGCTTTAAGCGAAGAAAGCAAGAACTTAAATGAAAAAGGCGGATGCAAAACTCGATACAGAGAGCTATCCACATTTTGCTTTGAACGATGTGACGTGTATGCACACAACTTTCATCCATGCGGTAGGGTGGCACTGGGCGTCTCCTCGGGGCAGACTCGCTGGAGAGGGGACGGCCCGCTCGGAGGCTGGAGTCCAATGAGATCACACTCACATACACTCACACACGCTCGCTCACTCACACACTCACACACACACTCACTCACACACACTCACACACTCATACACACTCATACATACATACACACTCACACACACACACATGCTCATACACTCACACATAATCACACACGTGCTCACACACTCTCACTCACACACACGCTCATCACACACGCTCATTCACTCACACTCATGCTCACACACATGCTCACACACACTCACGCACGCTCATCACACACGCTCATCACACACTCACACAAGCTCACGTACTCACACATGCTCACTCACATACACATACACACACGCTCACTCTCACACATACACGCTCACACACGCATGCTCACACACACTCACTCATGCACGCTCACTCACACACGCTCATCACACACTCACACAAGCTCACTCACTCACACATGCTCACTCACATACACACACACACGCTCATCACACACACTCATTCACACACACTCATGCTCACACATGCTCACACACATTCACACACACTCACGCACGCTCACTCACACACGCTCATCACACACACATGCTCACTCGCATACACACTCACACACACGCTCACTCTCACATACACGCTCACACACACGCACTCACACATGCTCACTCACACACTCATACACACACGCTCACACGCTCACTCACATACATGCTCACTCACACACGCTCACACTCACACACACACGAAGGAAAAACACCAAAGAGCTAACAAAATGCTTGCACTTGTCTGACAATGTCCCCGTCGCACGCACATCCTAACTTCGTAACTGGAGGTGTGACTCCCGTTACAGCTCTCACCACGTCCCACCTGGGACACGGTCCCTCCCCGTGGACGGGGGCGAGCACCTGGTGGTGTGTGTGTGTGTGCATGTGTGTGCGCATGCGTGTGTGTGTGCATGTGTGTGTGCACGTGTGTATATGAAGCTCCAGGCTCCGCCCCAGCTGGTGTACAGCGTCTATATCCTCTTTCCCCAAACATAATTTTTTTTTTTTTTTTTACTAAAACAAGAACAGGCGAGAAGAAAGAATATGAGACAATGCTCCACCGACTATGTTTGGAAAACCTAAATGACCTTTCCGAAGATTTGGACTTAAAATAAAAGCATGACTCAGAAACGAGCGATCCCCAATGACTAAACATCACCACAAAAATACCTCCGAACCATCGCCGACTGCGGATAATTCGCCCCAGGAAAAAAATTTAAAGAGGGCCCTTGTAAGTGCTGACGAGAAAATAGAAATTATGTCAGTAGACCTGCAGACCCGTTCGAAACGAGCGTGCTTATGGCGCTCACTGCACCCCAGGAACGCTGAACGGGGGAGCGACTGACACCTTTCAAAGCCGGAACGCACAGGGAGGGCGGGGAGGGAGGGGACGTTTACAGAGGATCCCGCCGAAGCTGACGCTCGCGATACGTGTGTCTGGCATGACACAGCGTGGTCCGGAGGGAGGGGGAAGGGGCCCCTCCGAGCTGCCCGAGGCACGGCTCACATCTCTCTCTCAGTGGCCGGCTGTGACCGGCGCAGAGGTGGGGATTATCAGAGTGTTCTACGTGATCCCCGAGTCACCCGTTCCTCCCACGGGTGTCCTGCCAGCCTCGGCACTGCTGTAGGCCTGGGGGGCTGTGGCCAGGGCCGAGCCAGTTGCGGCCTGTCCCTCTGTGGGGAGACAGGTGACGAGCAGACAGGACGATTTCAGAAAGTGAAATACACAGTCAAGGAAATCGAAACAGGAGTTTGTGGCGGGTTAGGGGTTAGTAAGGGGTCAGGAGGGCTTCTCGGAGGAGGTGTCATGTGAGCCAAGACCTGGACAGCGGGAAGACGTGGGCTAGAGCTCTCTGGACAGAGGGAATGCGCATGAAGGTGCTGAATGCGGGACCCAGAGTGGCAGGTGGGAGAGCAGGAAGCCCGGCGTGGCCACGAGCGGGAGGGAGGTGACACGGAGATGAAGCCACACGGAGGTGAAGCCACACGGCAGCGTGAGGGCAGCAGAGTCCGGGCCGTGCAGGCCTTGGGCCAGGGAAGAAGCTGGACGATGTTCTAAGCGCAACCACGTTTACGTGGAAACTCTAACCGTGGGAACCCTGCTTCCTGTATGATTTTTCTGTAAACCGAACACCGCTCTAAAATAAAATGGATTTTGTTTTTATGATCCACTTGTGTCTATTCTGGTCTTCCCCATACCACTGGAGCCCGTCTACTACCGAGACCCGCAGGGCGGCCAGTGCCCGGAGCCGGCAGGCAGGTGGCCTTCAGGGGGCAGCCACCAGACAAACGGATGGCCAGGCCTCCTCTGCCTGACACCAGGGGCTCCCTGTTTCACGACCTGATTATTTAACCTTCCAGAACCCCCGTTTTTCCTAATCGGTAAAACAGAAACACAACCATCACCTCTCATCCTCATAGAAAAGCTTCGAGGAGAGGGGTGATCACGCTTAGCCCGCGGCCTGCCACACAGAGAGAGCCTTTCACTAAATGCAGGTGGAAAAATCAAAACCCATCGCAATTCATCGTCCAGATTCCTATCGTGTGTGTCGGGCGGTGAAACCGTTTCCCGTCTGACCTGAACACGTGTGTTATAAAAAGGACAGAGAAATACGACCCTGACAGAGAACGGAGCGTGAGAAAATGAACTGCTGTGTGCCCATCGCTCGCTCCTGTGACTCCCGTTCATGTGTGCGCCTGGGGGTTCAGGAACCAGCACCACGGACAGTGCCCTGGACCCTGTGGGCGGCAGGCGGGCAGCTCACGCCCCGAACTGCCCAGACGCGCCTTCAGCCAGCCCTTCCCCCGCTCCCCCCGCTCCTGCTCAGAGAAGGCCCTTCCTCTGAAAAGCGTTCCTCTGATTTCTCTGAATACTTTTTGTTTTTTAAATCAAAAGCACGGGGACTATTATATCACACACACGCACCAGGGGCAGCTCTTGGAGCTGGGCTTGGTGTGCGGGGCGTGTGTGGTGGGGTATGAAGTATGTGCAGTGGGGCGTTACCGATGCAGGCGAAATCCTCCAGAAGGGGCCAGGGTGGCGGGTTGGCACGAGACATTTCAGCCTGATACGTAACGTGCTAGCACGCTGTCACTGTGAGTGTGTCACCTGTGAGTGTGCGCGCACACACACGCTCTCTTTCACACACCACACTTACTCGAGCTGCAGGATAATAATTTACTGGGGGGTTTAAGACAATCGTGGTGTCGCACTGGACACGGCGTCTCGCCATTTGCTTTTTTGTCACAGAAGCTCCGTGCGTTGCCGCGAGCTGCCGCGGGGCCACGGGGTGAGGACGCACAGCCGTGGCCCCCTCTGGCCCTCACCGGGGGCCGTGTGAGTCCCCCTCAGTCACCTCCGAGGACGCACAGCGCCCTGGCCGTGGCAATCAGGGGCGCAGGCCGCCCTGGCCCCTCCGCGGGCGAGAAGCCGTCGGGGGCGTTGGCCCATCTCCGGTTTGACGCGATGTCGCCGAGCGGCCCCCGCGCAGCAGCCGTGACGACCCGCGTGTGAGACGCAGGACGCCCGTTCCCCGGAGCTCTGCGACGCTCGGCGTGGCTGACTTTTCATGGTTTTTTGTCACACTCTCTCGGGTGAAAGATGTCTCACCCTTCCTTTGTCTCGCCTCTCCCTTCTCCTCCCCGCTCCTTCCGAGCCCGCGTGCGGCCCGGGCCATG
>PVKZ01009512.1:0-10811 GCA_004027375.1 Macroglossus sobrinus
CACAAAACCCCGAATTGCCAAAGCCATTCTGAGAAAAAAGAACGGTGCTGGAGACATCACTCTGCCTGACTTCAAATTATACTACAAAGCGACAGTAATCAAAACAAAATGGTATTGGCAGCAAAACAGACACATGGACCAGCTTAAAACAATTGAGAGTCCAGAAATAAACCCATATTTATATGGGCAAATATTTTTTGACAAAAAAGCCAAACACATACATTGAAGAAAGAAAAGCCTTGTCAATAAACGGTGCTGAGAAAATTGAAAGGCAAAAGATTGAAACTAGACTGTTGTCTATCACCACACACCAAAATTAACTCAGAATGGATTAAGGACCTGAATATAAGACCTGAAACAATAAAATGCATAGAATAAAACACAGGAAGTAAACTCAAAGGACCTTGGACTTAAAGAGGATTTTATGAATTTGACCTCAAAGGCAAAGGAAGTAAAAGTAAAAATAAATTAATAGGACTATAACTAAAAAGCTTCTGCTCAGCAAAAGAAACTAAACAATTTAAAGAGAGAAGCATCCGAATGGAAAAATATATTTGTAAGGACACCCCCAATAAAGGCTTAATATCCAAAATATATAAAGTACTCTTAAGACTCAATAAAAAACAAACAAACAGACAAACAAACAAAAACCGATCCAATCAAATAATTGGCAGAGGACCTGAACAAATACTTCTCCCTAGAGGACATACAAATGGCAAACAAATATATGGAAAGATGTTGAATATTACTAGCTATTAGGGAAATGCAAATCAATACCACAATGAGATACCATCTCATACTTATTAAAATAGCTATAATCAACAGGACAGGTAATAAATGCTGGAGAGGATGCAAAGAAAAAGGAACCCTCATACACTGCTGGTGGGACTGCAAATTGGTACAACAACTATGGAAAAGAGTATGGAGGTTCCTCAAAAAACTAAGAATTGATCTACCATATGATCCAGCAATACCTCTACTGGGTATTTACCTCTAAAACTTGAAAACCCTTATCCAAAAAGATATTTGCACACTGATGTTCATAGCAGATTCACAGTGGCCAGAACATAGAAGCGACTGAAATGTCCTATAATAGATTGATGGCTAAAGAATCTGTGGTACATATATACAATAGAATATTACTCAGCCATAAGATAGATAAAATCCTGTTATTTGCTACAACCTGGATGGACCTCAAGATAAACATGCTAAGCAAAATAAGCCAGACAGAAAAAGTTGAAAATCACATGATATCATTTATATGTGAGATATAAACCTAAAAGCAACAAATGAACAGGACATACAAACAGAGACTCATGGACATGGACCATAGACTGGTAGTTACTGGAAGGTAGGGGATGAGGGAGGAGCGGGGAGGTAGACAGAGTAAAAGGATTAAATATAGGGGGTTAGGGGAGGGTGAAGTGGGTAAAGGGGATCAAATATATGGTAGCTGAAGGAAACTGGACTTTGGGTGGTGAACATACAATCAAATATACAGATGTCAAATGATAAGTACACCTGAAATTATCTGATTGTATTAAGCAATATTACCCCAATAAACTTAATAATAAATAAATAAATAAATAAATAAATAAATAAATAAATAAATAAATATTAAGACACAAAATATGTAAAGGAAATAATTTTTCAGATGGATATTGTAATGCATCATTATGTAACATCAAACAATCTTTTGTTAATTCTCTATTTTCCTGACATATTTTTCCACTGGCTCTGTGGAAAATAGGATGGGAGGGAAATATTCTTATGAGATGCAAATCAAATTGAAATAGTTTATTTTAATTGATTCCTCAACATCCCTCAGTAACAATCAAAGAATTTTGTATAGGTTTACTTTTGAAATGGATTTACACATTTTATGAATACATGTAATATGAAACTAGGGTATTTATTATTTAGCATAATCTTTTTTGTTAGTTGACAGACAATAATCTTTTTATAAAGTGTTATAAATATGTTTAATACTAGTAAAAATGAACATTTGTCAAAATGCAAATCAAGTACATTATTGCGTTAATTTTGATCACATCAACAATTAGGTCAGAACACTCGACACATAGTACTATAATACTTAAAATCCCTATTTCTGAAAGGCTCTGTATTAATTGCTTACAAGAGCAGCTGATTTATTTTTTTTAATTTTAATTTAATTTTATTATTAGTTTCAAGTACACAGTATATTGTTTAGGCATTTATATAGTTTTTTAAATGATCCCTCTGATGCTCTTTCTCTCCTCTGGCTCTACACCTAGTTATTACATTACTGTTGACTGTATTCTCTATGCCATGCTCTCCCAAACCCCTTCCCTCTGGCCGTCACCAGATTGTCTTCTATATTTGTGAGTCTGTTTTTGTTTAGTTTGTTCTTTTTGTTTCTTAGATTCCACAAATAAGTGAAATTATATGGTACTTTTCTTTCTCTGTCCAACTAATTTCACTCGGCATAATAACCTCTAGGTCCATCCATGTCATTGGGAATGATAAGATTTCATTATGTTAATGGATGAGTAATATTCCATTGTATATATGAACCATAACTTTATCCAATTATCTGTTGAGTGGCATTTAGTTTGCTTCCATATCTTGGCTATTGTAAATAGTGTGGCCATGAACATAGGAGTACACAGAACTTTATGAATTATTGTTTGTCTATTTGTTTGTTTATTTGTTTGGATAAATACCCAGGAGTACAACTGCTGAGTAAAAAGATACATCTACTTTTTTTTTTTTTTGAGAAACCTCCAGACTATTTTCCATAGTGGCTGTACCAATTTGCAATCCTACCGACAATGTATAAGGGTTCCCTTTTCTCCACATCCTCACCAACACTTGTTCTTTGACTTATTGATGATAGTCATTCTGACTAGGTATGGGGTGGTATCTCATTATGGTTTCAATTGGCATTTTTCTGATGATTAGTGACCTTGAACATTTTTCACATGTCTATTTGCCATCTCTATTTCTTCTTTGGAGTAATCCAAAATATTGAGGTCTTCTATTCATTTTTAAATTGAATTATTTGTTTTATTTGTTATTAAGTCATATGAGTTCTTTATATATTTTGGATATTAACCTCTTATCAGATGTATCATAAGCAAATATTTTCTCCCATTCAGTCGATTGTCTTTTCATTTTGCTGATGGTTTCCTTTGCTGTGCAAAAACTTTTTAGTTTGATGTAGTACTATTTGTTTATTTTTTCTTTTGTTTCCCTTGCCTGGAGAGATATGTCCAAAAAGAAATGACTGTTAGTAATACCAGAGAGATCACTGCCTATGGTTTTTTTCTAGAAGTTTTATGGTTTCGGGTCTTACATTTAAGTCTTTAATCCATTCTGAGTCTATTCTTGTATGCAGTGTAATAAGATGGACCTGCTTTTTTTTTTGCATGTATCAGTCCAATTTTTCCAACACTGTTTATTGAAGAGATTGTCTTTACCTCATATATTCTTGCCCTCTTTGTCATATATTAAGTGAGTGTATATGTATGGATTTATTTCTAGGCTCTCTATTCTGTTCAATGGATCAATGTATCTGTTTTTATGACAGTCCCATGCTGTTTTGATTACTGTATGCTTGTAGAATAGTTTGATATCAGGTAATGTGATACCCCCAACTTTGCTCCTCTTTCTCAAGATTTCTGTGGCTATTTGGGGTCTTTTTTGGTTCCATATAAATTTTAGGGTTACTTGCTCTAACTCTCTAAAAAAATACCATTGGTATTTTGATAGGGATTGCCTTGAATCTATAGATTGCTTTGGGTAGTATGGCTATTTTAATGATGTTGATTCTTCCTACCCATGAGCACGGTACATGCTTCCATTTATTTGTATCTTCTTTAATTTCTTTTTTCTATGACTTATAATTTTCTTGGAGCATGCCTTTTACCTCCTTGGTTAATTTGATTCTCAAGTATTTTATTGTTTTTGATGCAATTGTAAATTGGATTGCTTTCTTAATTTCTCTTTCTGAAAGTTAATTCTCAGTGTATAAAAATGGCACTGACTTCTGAATATTAATTTTGTATACTGCTACTTCATAACAGGGTTTTTATGTAATCTTTAGTGTTCTCTATAAATAGTACCATGTCATTTCTAAATAACAAGAGTTTTACTTCTTTCTTTTCAATTCAGACATCTTTTATTCCTCTTTTTTGTTTAAATGCTGTGGTTAAAACTTCCAATACAATGTTGAACAGGAGTGTTGAAAGTGAACATCCTCATCTTTTCCCTGATATTTAAAAAAATGCTTTTAGCTTTTCCCCATTAAGTATGATGTTAGCTATAGGTTTTTCATATATGGTCTTTATTATGTTGAGATATGTTCCCTCTATTCCCACTTTTCTGAGAGCTTTTATCATAAATGCATGCTGGATTTTGTTGAAAGCCTTTTCTGTATCTATTGATATGATTATATGTTTTTTATCATTTGCTTTGTCAACAAGATATATCACAATAATTGATTTGTGGATATTGTACCAACCTGACATCCCAGGAATAAATCCAACTTGATCACAGTGTGTGATATCTTCAAGATATCGTTCAATTTAGTTTACTAATATTTTACTGAGGATTTTTCATCAGTGTTCATAAGTGATATCAGCCTATAGTTTTATTTTTTTTTTGGTAATGTCTTTGGTTTTAGAATCAAGGTAATGATGGCCTCATAAAAAGAGTTAGAGAGCCTTCCCTCTTCTTGAATTTTTTGGAATAATTTGATAAGAATAGGTGATAATTCTTTGAATGTTTGGTAAAATTCACCTATGAAGCCATCTGCTCCAGGACTTTTGATTTTGGGGAAGCTTTTGATTACTGATTCTATTTCATTGGTGGTAATCAGTCAGTTCAGATTTTTTGTTTCTTCTTAACTCAGTCTTGGAAGATTGTGTGTTTCTAGGAATTTATCCATTTCTTCGAGATTGTACAATTCGTTGGTGTATAATTGCTCATAGTATTTTCTTAAGATCCTTTGTATTTCTGTGGAGTCTGTGGTTATTTCTCCTCTTTCATTTCTTATTTTATTTATCTGAGTCCTCTCTCTTTTTTCCTTGATAGAGTCTAGTTAAAGGTTTGTCAATTTTTTTTTCTTATGCCATCAAAGAACCGGCTCTTGGTTTCATTAATATTTTGTATTGTTTTTCTATACTCTTTCATTTATTTCCACTCTGATCTAATTATTTCTTTCCTTCTACTAACTGGGCAGTTTGCTGTTTTTTCTCTAGGTTTTTTTTTTTTTTAGTGTAAGGTTAGATTGTTTATTTGAGCTTTTTCTTGTTTCTTGAGGTAAGCCTGTATTGCTATAATTTCCCTCTTAGGGCAGCTTTCTTTATGTCACATAGTTTTTGAGTGGTTGTGCTTGTATTTTCATTTGTCTCTGGGTATCTTGCTTTCTTCCTTGACCTCATTGATAATCCATTCACTCTTTAGTAGCATGTTATTTAGCCTCCACATGTTTGTGTATGTTCCAGTTTTTTTCTTGTAGTTAATTTCTAGTTTCATACCATTGTGATCAGAGAAGACAGTTGATATGATTTCAATTTTCTTTTATGTCCTAGCATGTAGTCTGTCCTGGAAAATGTTCCATGTGCACTTGAGAAGAATGTGTATTTTGGTGCTTTGGGGTAAAAAGTTCTGAAAATATTTATTAAATCCATTTGGTCTAGTGTGTGTTTTAGGCCTATTGTTTCCTTGTTGATTCTTTGGAATATCTGTCCATTTGTGTTAATGAGATGTTAAAGTCTCCTACTATGAGTATGTTTCTTTTGATCTCTTAGTTTTTATCAGTCCATAATTGTTTTATGTATGTAGGTGCTCCTATGTTGGGAGCATATATGTTTACTGGGGTTATGTCTTCTTGATGTGTTGATCTCTTTATCATTATGTAATACTATTCTTTGTCTCTTATGATAGCATTGGTTTTAAAGTCTATTTTGTTTGCTATAAGTATCGCTATCCCAGTTTGTTTCCCTCCCCGCCCTCATTTGCGTAAAATATCTTTTTCCATCTCTTTGTTTCCAGTCTGTAAGTGTCACTTGATCTGAAGTGGGTCTCTTATAGCCAGCATATGCATAGGTCTTGTTTTCTTATCCATTCAGCTCCCTATGTCTTTTGATGGGAGTGTTTAAACTGTTTACATAAGGTAATTATTGATAGGTATGTAGTTGCTGCCATTTTATTATCTGTATTTGTTTTTTCTCCCCCTTACCCCCCCTTTTTTTGACAGAAGTCTCTTTAACATTTCTTGTAATACTAGCTTATTGATGATGAATTCTTTATGCTTTTTCCTGTCTGGGATGCTCTTTATCTCACCTTCCATTTTAATTTAATGCCTTGCTGTTAGAATATTCTTAACTATAAATTTTTGTTGTTCATAATTTTGAATATTTCTTACCAGTCTCATTTGGCCTTCAAAGTTTACGTTGAAAAACCAGCAGATATTCTTATGTGGGTAGTCTTATAAGTAACTAGCTGTCTTTCTCTTGCTGCTTTTAAGATTCTTTCTTTGTCATTGACCTTTGGCATTTTAATTATGATGTATCTTGATGTGGGTCCATTTGAATTCATCTTGTTTGGGATTCTTTATGTTTCCTGGACTCCTCCTTCTAGTACTCCTGTGATGCAAATATTGTTATGCTTGTTGTCATGTTGTCCCAGAATTCTCTTAAGCTATCCTCATTTTTTAAAATTCTTTTTCCCTGTTCGTTGTTCTAATTGGGTGTTTTTTTCCTGCTACCTTGTCTTTCAGTTCGCTAATTCTATCTCTGCTTCATCCAGTCTACTGTTGAATCCTTCCAATGTATTTTTTTATTTCAGTTATTATATTTTCATTTCTGTCTACTTGTGTGTGTGTGTGTGTGTGTGTGTGTGTGTGTGGTTTCTATGTCCTTTTTTATGCTTACTATCTCTGTGTTGAAGTTCTCATTGAGCTCATTTATTTTCCTCCTAAGATCATTGAGCTCCTTATAATCATTGTTTTGAACTCTGTCTCTGATAGGTTGCTTGCTTGCATTTCATTTAGACTATATTCTGAAATTTTCCCCTGTTGTTTCATTTGTGGTGTGTGTTTTCTGATTTTATTAGCCTCTGTGTTCGTTTCTATGTGTTAGAAAGATTTGTTTCATCTCTCAGCCTTGGCCAGATGACCTTATGTGGAAGGTGTCCTACGTGGCCTAGTGGTACACTCTCTCTGATCACCTGTGCCAAGGGCTCTGGACATGGTCTTTGTGTGGATTGTATATGATTTTCTATTGTATCTAAGCCTTTACTGTTGTTAGTACATCTGTCGATGAGATTAACTCTGGCTAACTAATTGTGGGAATTAGCTGTGCCCAGGTTATAAGTTTCTGTGTGGGAGCTAATGCTACTGAGTGGAATTTGCCCTAACAAGATTGTGTACTGGTTGCAACCACACTTTGTGTGTACTGCTTATGGGACTAGTCAGGAGTTTCCCTGTTGTGGTTTAGTGCCAGTCTCCAGGTGTGTTGGCTTTGTGGCTACTTGGGAGGAGCTCTCCAGTAGACCAAGGTCAGTCGTTGTTTTTGATTGCTCAGGGCTACCTGGTGGGAGCTACAAAATGGTCCACAGATGTTTGCTGCCTGTGTTGGATCTAAAACTAAGTGGATGAGACAATGCTGTAGGCTGTGGTCCACTTATCCTCTGTTCTGGGCCTGAGACAGCTTAGCAGAAGGACCAGTGCTCATCAGCACCTGACACTGCCTGTCAGTTGCCTGTAAGTCTCTGGAACTGAAAAGCCTCTGAATGATATGTGTGTTGGGTGGTACAGGGACACTGGCAGTCTGGATCTATTGAGCATATTTCTCCCTGCCACTGCAATGTTACTTTACGTGCCAGAGCTGTCTCTTTGGCTCCCTGTACAAGTTTCAGATCATAGCAAGGGCAGCCACTGCCCACTTTGAGCCTGCAAACACCCAAACCCTGCTCAAGAATTACTGAAGCTTGTGGGCGTTAGTTTTTGGCCTGCCACCAAAAGCTTCTCCTAAAAACATGGGCTTTGAGTGGGCCACACAAACTGAGTGCTGTTTTTGTTGTTGTTGTTGTTGTTGTTGTTGTTTTGCTATCAATTTGGTGACTTAAGGAAAGCACAGGATGGGATTGGGTTACCTGGGAGTAGGTTTGACACAGATAATTTGTGAGTTAGGTGGGGCATTGTCTCAGTGCGGTACTGGGCCATCAGCCCAGATTTGCTACCAGCTCTGGGACTTTGGGCTTCCCCAAACATCACATATTACTGCAAAATCGACTGCCATCTGTGATGGGCTCACAAACCTCTGAGATGTGCTTATGCGATATTGTGTCTCGTGTTGACAGTAGTGATTTTACAAATTTTCAAGAACTTTTGTATATCTTTTAAAATGTCAGAGTGATGTTACCGTTGTTATATACATTGGAAAAGAACAGATTCTTTTAAATACACTGCTTTTATAAAAATCAATCTCAGAAGTTTAGATTAAGGAAAAATACCATTCAGGTGATAGAATGAAAAATCTATATGAAGTGATTAATGTTATTTCTACTTTATCGTCTTTTAGAATTAAATTTTTAAATCCCATCTCTAAAATATGCAAGTAAATATTGTGATAATATTAGAATGCTATATTGATTCATTTTGCTATCATGTGCTAGCTGTCAAAATTAAAAGACACAGATTTTATTTTATGATGGCAAGAAGGAAATATAAATAACTGTGGCCTTTACAATTAAAGTAAAATACAGCTCTAAATGAAATTCATAATTTTTCTTCAATCCCTAAAAGACCAATATTGTTGTGCAAGACAAACAAGATATACAAGATTTTTGCAATAACCTTGGAAAAATGCAATTCTCTTTATTACTTTAAATACCTTTTAAAATCATAAGGCATTAAAATAAATCTCTGAAATTTTTAGGGCAAAAATATATTTTCTGATGTTTGAAAATGCTGTTTGCAACATTATATGATAAACAATATAAGTTTAATATAAGTTCAAAATAATGGCAAATTTACTTTTGTTACAGAGAAATAATTTTATTAGCCTTTTACAAAAACTAAAAATTGTCTTCTAAGCTAAGGTTATTATAGGTTAAAACTGAACCTTTAGTTATTTTTAAGTTGTTTCATCTTTCCAAAAAATGCCTTCGATATTTTTTTCTTTTTACCTATCAACAATTATGTTATTTATTTTTTCTTTTTTAAAATTTTTAATTAAGTTTATTGGGGTAACATTGGTTAATAAAATTATTTAATTTTCAGGTGTACATTATCATTTGACATCTGTATATTCTATCGTGTGTTTACCACCCAAAGTTCAGTTTCCTTCAGCTACCATATATTTGACACCCTTTACCCACTTCATCCTCCCACTAAAACCTATATTTGATTCCCTTTATGCTACCTACTTCCCCCCTCTAACACTACCCCACTAGTAACCAGTAGTCTATTGTCCTCTGGTAATCACTAGCCTATAGTCCATTTCCATGAGTCTCTGTTTGTCCTGCTCATTTGTTGCTTTTATAACTCACATATAAGGGATATCATGTGATTTTCAACTTTTTCTGTCTGGCTTATTTTGCTTAGCATGATTATCTCGAGTTCCATCTATTTTGTCACAAATGGCAGTATTTCATCTCTTCTCATAGCTGAATAATATTCCATTATATATATGTACCACTGCTTCTTTAGCCAATCATCTATCCTAGGATGCTTTGGTTGCTTCCATGTTCTGGCCACTGTGAATAATCCTGCTATGAACATCAGTGTGCAAATTTCTTTTTGGATATGGGTTTTCAAGTCTTTGGGGTAAATACCCAGTAGATGGATTGCTGGATTATATGGTAGATCTATTCTAAGTTTTTCGAGAAACCTCAAAACTGTTTTACATTGTGGCTGTACCAATTTGCAGTCCCACCAGCAGTGTTATAAGAATTTTTTATTCTCTACATCCTCTCCAGCATTCATTTGTTGATTATAGCTATTCTAACAGGTGTAAGATGATATCTCATTGTGGTCTTGAATTGCATTTCCCAAATGTCTAGTGATGTTGAACATCTTTTTATATATTTGTTTGCCATTTGTATTTTCTCTAGGGAGAAGTGTTTGTTCAGGTCCTCTGTCCACTTTTTGATTGGATCATTTAATTTTTGTTTTGTTTTATTTTTATTAAGTCATATATATATATATATATATATATGATATGATATTAGGCCCTCATCGGAGGTATGCTTGCAAGTATATTTTCCCATTTGGAT
Source organism: Macroglossus sobrinus (assembly GCA_004027375.1). Classification (NCBI taxonomy): domain Eukaryota; kingdom Metazoa; phylum Chordata; class Mammalia; order Chiroptera; family Pteropodidae; genus Macroglossus; species Macroglossus sobrinus. The sequence goes on from PVKZ01009512.1 coordinate 10,267, forward strand.
GGTTCTTTCATTACCTTGTTCAAAGTGTCTTTTGCTCAGCAGAGGCTTTTTAGTTTGATGTAGTCTCACTCATTTATTTTAGCTTACACTTCCCTTACTTTTGAGGTTAAATTCATAAAATCCTCTTTTGTCCAAGGCCCTTGAGTTTAGTTTCTGTGTTTTCTTCTATGCATTTTATTGTTTCAGTTTTTATATTTAGATCCTTAATTCACTTTGAGTTAATTTTTGTGTGTAGTGATAGACAATTTCTTAGTTTCTTGCTTTTGCAGGTAGCTTTCTAGTTTTCCCAACACCATTTATTGAAGAGTCTTTACTTTCTCCACTGTATGTATTTGGATTTTATATTAAAAAATATTTGCCCATATAAATATGGGTTTATTTCTGGACTCTCAATTGTTTTAAGCTGGTCCATGTGTCTGTTTTGCTGCCAATACCATTTTGTTTTGATTACTGTCGCTTTGTAGTATAATTTGAAGTCAGGCAGAGTGATGTCTCCAGCACCGTTCTTTTTTCTCAGAATGGCTTTGGCAATTCGGGGTTTTGTG
>PVKZ01009513.1:0-10790 GCA_004027375.1 Macroglossus sobrinus
AGACCCCGCTCCCTCCCCCCCCCACCAGCCGCTGGCTGTCCCCGTGGCCTCCGTGGTCCCCTTGTCATGGTCCCCTCCGTCCTGCACTCTCAGCCGTGCTTCCCCCGAAAGGGACGAGGCGCTTTCTCCTGGAGCCCGGCCCCTCCCGTCCCCACCCCCCTCTGTCCCCGGCCGCTCTGCAGTGACAAGGACCGATCCTTCGCCTCGTCCCCTGCGCCCCCCGCCCCCCGCGTGGGCTCCAGATGGCACGCGCTCCCCCGCGCGCCCTCATCGCCCGAGCTGGCTCTAATCGCCGGCGACGCTAGGGGTGTAGCAGGTGCTTAATGCAGGCCCGGGGACCGCAGGGCGACGCGTGAAGATAGAGCATCGTGAACAACGCATTTCCGAACCGGGGAGGCGGACGCGGAGCACGGCGGAGAAGTTAGTATCCGGGCACCATTTGTGTGAACAAGGCTCCCCACGAAACCCTGAAACATGAGGGAATTTTCTCCTGCCTTGCGTTTAGTTTAATTTTTATTTTTCCTCCTGCAGGTAGAGCCAGGTCATTTTTTTTTTTTTTTCGCAGAGAGAAGTAACTTGTATGTTTTAGGTGTTTTGGAAACAATGTTAGATTTTGGGGAGCATTGCGAAGATGGCACAGCGAGTTCCCTCAGCTTTCTCCAATACGAATGCCTTAGGTGACAACGACATTATCAAACACTCATCGAAACCGACCGAAATCTGTATGAAGCCAACTGTAAAACTGATACAGATTTTCCCTTTTCTCCGTGTCTGGCACCCAGCCCGGGACGCCCTGTCACACTCAGCCCCCACGTCCCCCGGTCCCCCCCTGACACTCAGCCGTCCCTTAACCCTCCCGGTCATCAAGCCATCGAGCCTGTGAAGGGTCCCGGTTCGGAATCTTCTAGAACACCCCACCTCACCCGTGGGTGCCCCTAACTGTCAGGCTGAACCGTCCACGTCCCTGTGCTCAGGCCTCACCCTTCGCGCCCTCAGAACGTGGCTGTGTGTGGGGGTGGGGTCTTCGAGGACGTCATCAAGGTAAACGAGGTCCCTGGGGTGGACCCTAAGCCAGTATGAGGGTGTCCTTGTAAGAAGAAGAGATTGGGGCACAGACAGGCACAGAGGGACGACTACACGGGGACAGACGGAAACGGTGGCCCGAACAGGCTCCCCGGGGGTGAGGCCAGCCCTGCGCACAGCTGGTCTCAGGCCGCCAGCCTCCAGCCCTGTGAGAGGACACTGTCTGTTATCGTCACGTGGAGCAGTCTGTGTGACACTTGCGCAGCCGCCCTGCCACACTCACGGGTGTTTGCCCGTGAGGAGCCGGCTGATACGGATTTCGGGGAGAGTGTCCCAGAGGTGGCATGCCTTCTCCTCGCTTAGCGGGGAGCCCCCCTGCTCTCTCCACTGAAAAGCTGTCATTGCCCCTTTGTCCCCTCTGCAGGTTAGAGGCGGGTCACCCAGTTCAGCCCACAGTGGGAGACGGGGGAAGCGTCACCGGCCAGAAGACATATCAGATTATCCGCGGACTTGGTGCCGACCCAGCAGTGAACGGCCGTATCGGAGAAGATCGTCTGAGCACAAACCAATGTCCTTCCCTCCCTCCTTAAAATGTCTCCCTCTCCTTTTAACGTCCCCCGTGAATCTCGTCTGTAGCGATTACCGCTCTGACGTCCTCATGGTACTTCTAGCTCCCTCCTCCTCTCTACCTTTGTCCATCGGGATCTTCCGTGATCTTTGTCTCTTCTCCTCCATTTGTTCGTTATCGTAGTCGGTTGTGGGGTATCCGTGTGGCTTCCTGGCCTTCCTTGTGGTCTCGGGGTTATGACACGATGCAGCGCTTATCTATTCTGACGTCCAGCTGGTCCCAGCTGCGGCCTTTGGGACGATGGCTGGGTTAGCTCTGGAGACCCTCGGACACACGACACCTTCTTAGGGGGAGGGCACGGCTCAGCTGGGACTTTCCTGCCCCCGTGCTAGCATCCGCCATGCTTTCAAGGAGTGGCGATTCCTCCTATTGGAGAACGGTGTTTAGGAAACAAGAACCAGTCTCTTGGGGTGCTTGCCACCCCTGGGATGTCAGCGACCGCACCCTCTCGGCGGACCCCGCCCCGACACAGCTGCAACCGCTTCTGCGTCCGTCCACCTGTGAGCGTGGACATGACCCTAAGCGTGAGCCCCCTCTCCCTGCCGGCCCACGGAGGGGACTTTGTAAATGGAAACCATTACATTTTTACGCTGGCCTCTCTCCTGCCACGAAATAAGACACGCTCACATCTGGCTTATGAATCTAGATCCAGCGACTGAAACGCCTTTTGCACCAATCCGGGTGTAGGCGGGGACTCTGGCCGGCGCAGGCAGGAGGCTGCGTGCTTGGCGTTTGGATGGACGTCCGTCCAGTTCCTTGGGGTCCCCCGGGAGCTTGGTGGGCGCTGCTTCCCTCCGGGCTGGCATAAGCCCCACCCGGGGGACACCCAAAGTGACACATGTGCTATTCGTATCTCCCCATTCTTAAGCAGGGGGTCCCCTCTGGTCTTTTTCCTTGACTTCCAACCTTGTGTTAGTGAAATCTGAGAATACATACACGTATAGCCACATGAACTCTATTTGGGGGGAACATCCGTTGTGCAGACCCCCCATACCTGACTGGCTCTGGCCGCGTGAGTGGCTGCGTGAACGCTCTGTGCCATGCTGTCCGTGGGCTCTCTGCGCACGGCTCACTTCGTGCGTGGTGACTCCGGGCACAGAGGAGGCATTCCCGTTGGGTTGCTGGCGGCTAAGGCAGGAACGGGGGGCGGGGGGCTCCGTGCTCTGTGCGTTCTCGGACGGGCTGGACGTCGGGAGCGGCAGGTGCATGGAGTGACAGCTGGGGGCCGCAGGGCTGACCCGGCCTGGCCGTCCCCTCGGACTGTCTGTGTGCGGGTAGGGAAGCCACCCAGCCCCTTGGCGCCTGTGACCTCTACAAGGAAGGGCTGGCCGCACTGCCTGGCGGGGGTTCTGAGGATTCAGGTGACAGGGACGGGGACAGGGATGGGGACGGCTCATGCCTGGCAGCTGGCCGAGCTCCTTCAGCTTTCACCGTGGATAATATTCGACTTTTCATTTCTTGCGCATGAAGCTGGTGCCGAGGCTGGGTTTTACCTGTCGCCCTCCCGTGTAGGGAGAGTGATCGCGCTCTAAGCGTGTCCCCAGGCTGCCCGCCTCTGCGTCACCCGGTCGCCACCCACCCACTCACGGCTCTGTCCCTCTGGACGCCTTCACCGGGGGAGCGAGTGTTTGTCACAAGCCACCGTCAGCTCCCTGTGCCTCCTGGGAGCGGGGGGGCGCTCTCAGCGGGCTGGTCCCCTTTGTGTGTGTGTGTCTCCCTCGTCCAATTACTTTGTAACATCTGACACTTGCCTCCCTCCCCGCTCTCTCTGCCCCTCTTCATAAAGGACTGAGTTGTGTCTGAGCCTCTGACCCTTTCAGAACGCTGTGTACCCCCCTCAGCGATGGCAACCCTCCGACAAGGCCGGCGAGATGAGAAGGCCGGGCAGCGCTGACTCGGCCGTGACAACAGGGGCGGGTGCCCGGGCTGGCCGCCGCCGTAAGGCCCGAAAGCACCTTTGTTCCTTTTCTGAGGCAGGAGAGATTGGGCAGTGGAGTCCTGTTGGTGTTCAGTGTCCCCCCGCTGTCAATCACCTCGGCATCGAGGGGAAAATACAAGATTAAGGGAAAGTGGAGGCAAAAATCTAAACGGAAAGGCACAAATAGAAGACGAGTCACAGAGCACGAACCACCATGGTGCGCACCGGGGCGGGCGCAGCTGCAAAAGGGGACTGTGTCGCGCCCAGAGGAGTGTGGGGACATCACCAGCACGGGAGGTGTGGCTTCCGCCCGGGCTGGATGAGTTTTTTTGAATCCTGAGTGTGCTTTAAAAAAAAAGAGACACATTCAGGTTTTTTTTTTTTTCCCCTTGCTCGCTCAGCGAGGTGCTCATTTGCATCCGGTTGTCAAGAGTTATGACATTTCGTGGTATTAATGTCACGTCCGTTATTCCTCCGAACGTCAGCTGCCTTCGCCCACAAAATGTAAACGCTCCTGACCGCGCGGCCGTAACTGGAGACCCCCGAGGAAACGCAGAGAAGAAACGCAGGTCTCGGGGGGCTGCGGCTCGGCCAGCTGGCCAGCTCCTGCGTCGTTCGCGGCCACCGGTGTGGAAAAACGTTCCCGTGTGTGACACGGACACGCACGCGTGCACGCGGACATGTTGTTCCGGAGGTCCAGTGCGATGCGGCCACACTCGGAGCCCACTCTTTGGGAAAGAACGGTGTCGAGGTTGCAGAGACGCAGAATGTCATTGGGTGAACACACGGGTGGCTCGAAAAGGATCAGGCCGCTGACGGTGAGAAGGTCAGATGTCGGAGCCGAGTGGACGTATGATTTCCCACTTTGAGGCAGGGAGAATTATTGAATTATTGAACGCCTTAATGACGTGTAGGTGACTGAGTCACAGAAATGCATTCGTGGACTTGAAATATGTCTCGATCTGATCCGATCTTTCAAAAATAATGCTTTTTAAATTTTAACTTGGGAAATAGAATCAGTACGTTTTAATTTGTTTCATTTTTGAATGATCTGAATTTTTTAGACACGCCCTAAAAAAAGATGTGGGTTTTACGGAGCATTGGAAAACTATAGATAATTAGACCTAAACTTCATTTCTAAACCGAAAATAGTTTTTATAGGTGATTTTTTTTATTATAAAAATTTTAACAATCACAGAAAAGGCCAGAGATGAATGCAGCCATCAACTAGAGTCGACACTTAAAATTCTGCTCCATTTTCTACATGTTTTCTACTTCCATCTAGAGAGAGAAATACACAGACAGGTCCATCTGTAGAGAATGCTTTGCTATACCTCCCACGTACATACCAAAAATGTCACTATCACACCAGATAAAATTAGCAATGAGTCTCTAATATCATTTTGTTTTTGTACCTTTTCACACTCATTTCAAAGCATTTTAGAACCGATCTTATCAAGCTGGGGCATAATCCTTGGCGTCGACTGCACCCTGCTTTAACATGGACTGTCCCCTCCTCCCCGAAGCTGTTCACCTTGTTTCCCTAATATTGACTTTGAAGAGAACAAGGCAGCGGTGTTTTCAGGGGGCACATCCTGGATCTGCCCGATTGTCTTCCTGCCGTATCCCTTAGCTCGCAGCTCTGTCTCTTCTCTTCCCCGTACGCCGAAGGTGAGCTCTGCGGTTATTTTTAGCAAGAGCTCCCCGTGTGTCACGCCTCACACTTGACATTTCCGCACACGCGGGCGGGCCTCTTGTCAGCTTGCCGTGTCATTAGCGATGTTAAATTGAATCGCTTGGCGGAGGTGGTGACAACCGTTCGTACGAGGAATTTAGCATCTGTGGGCGATGCTTGCCCAAATCAACCATGTTAAGGGAGGAGAAGGCTTTGGAGAATCATTTGAACAGTATTATTGCTTTTCTTTTGTTTAGTAACTAACATTATTATGTAAAGAACAGCTTCATCTCATCAACCGGAGTTATCTATGCTTACTACACCTAAAGCTTCTGAGGAAGGAATGAACCCTTCTTTTGACTAGTTCCCGTAATTCAGAATATGGAGTTGCTGTCATCATCTCTTGCAATTAGTTTTTTTTTTTTTTACTTCTCTCTCTTTTTTGAGAGATTAAATATTTTTAATAATTCAACTTGTTCTTCTGAGTGATATTTATCTTTTTTTGTTGATACCCGACGTCTCCCCAGTTGAGCCTCTGGGAGCCCCTGCATGGAGCTCTGTGTCCTTTGGACTGGCCCCCACCTGTCTGTGAATGTCGCCTGCTACACACCTGAAATCAGCTCTCGCCTAAGGGACACTGGCTCTTGCTAGTGGTGAATGGCATTTAGAGTCAGCTTCGGGCCCTAGGAGTGCTCACTGCTACCGGTGTCACTCCGTCTAGGCTACTTTGACCAAAGGAGCACAGCACAATAAATATTTTAAAAAGTACATTATGAAACCATATTTCAAAAAAAAAAATGAACATTCAGGGGATTTTAAAACCTATTTGACCTTACGATTTTTCTATTTTCTCTTACATTAACGTCTTGGTTCATAATATCATTAACTTGTTTACTGATTTGTATCTCTTACAGTCTGCAGAAAAGAATGTCAGAATTATAATGCCATTGTCATCATTAAAATAGAACTACGAAGTAAAATTCTGGATGTATTTTTCATCCCTTTGTTCCTTAAAATATCTATTTCATCGATAACGTACTATTAGAATTCCATGCTAAAAATAGCTTGAAATGTTTTTTATCTATATGGTTATGTCAGCTACCTACTATGCAGTTAGGTTCCTTTATTTTTCTTAAATTAAAAAATTTTCTTTTTTCTCTTTACTTTATCTGTTTATGTGTGAAACACTGACATGATTCAAATGTGAAAGCTAGATTAAGTTACACTTATGGAGGTTTCATATCGATCTCTACTTAACTAACTATAATTATTTTTATTTGTTTCAGATTTGTCTTTCCGCTGTTTCTTTCCGCAAAAATAAGATGTGTGTATTTTTGACCTCTTTTTTTTTTAATTAAAAGAAATGTAACATAATAAATACTCCATTCTGTAGCTTCTATAACCTAAAAATACGCCCCGATTGTCCCTCAGCAGTACCCTTCTCATCCTGCCCCCTCGAGCGTGGCGCCCACGGTTCAGAAGCATCTCTTCCTCTTGACGAAGGTTTCGCTCTCCTGCTTCTCTCTCTTTCGTTTTTACATGTGTGACCAGGGATTTGAGAGAAACTTTATTTTCTCCTAAGTCACTTGGACTTCCTATTTACAGGGCCACACGTTCTTCTGCATAACTTTAAAATCTTGAGTTTTATCAGAGTATGTTTCAGAATTAATTTTCCTCGGTCCCGTTTCCCAGGCATCCGAGGATGTGCTTCCTCAGATGTGGTTCTCAGGTTGTATTTGATTCTGGAAAAGTGGTGTTTGTGTGGTGTGTGTGTGGGTGACAGTTTTAAATATGAATTCTGTCCCATTGTTTTGTTTTCCGTGGGGGGGTAGGTGGGGGGTTGGGGGGGTGTCAATTACGCCCATTATCCTCTGTTGTATCCTTGTATATTTTCCACACATATTTTTGGTCCTTTTGATAATATTCTCAATTCTGTTTGAGTTTCTTAGCTCTTTTACTCATATCCTCTCTAATAGTTCATATTTTCAGTTATACATTTTCTATCTCTGGTGCATTAGAATGTAGCCGTAATTTCTGACACCTATTTTTTCCTCTGACTTCTTCCCATGACAAATGAGCTCCTGCTCTGTGTCTCCCTCCTCCCCTCCCTTTTTTTTTTGTCTAGAACTGTCATGACATTTTGAATTTCTGCTTCGTGGTATCTTAGATCTGTTTCTGTAGGAATAATTGCTGTATTTAAATTTGAAATGGCTTGTGGCTAACTTTTTTCTGCTCCGTGACTGTTTTGAGTGTGTGTGCGCGTGTGTGTGTGCGCGCGCGTGCGTATGTGTGTGTGCACGTGTGTATGTGTGTGCTCATGTGTGTGTGTGCCCGTGTGTGTGTGCATGCGTGCGTGTGTGTGCATGCGTGCGTGCGTGTGCGCGTGTGTGTGTGCGTGTGTGTAAATGCACACACACACATCCATATACGTCTGTGTGTCCTCATCCTCCTCACGCATAAACACAGGACACCCTGCCTGCACACGGCACTGTCTGAAGGACCCAAGAAGACACAGCGTCGGTGCTGACACCGCAGGAAGTGACCACGCACGTGTGGCTGTCGCTTTCATCACCGCCGTGGACCGAGGAGGCTGTGGGATTGGCACGTGGAGGAGACTCGTCCAGGGGAAGGCGCGGGAACAAACGCCTCCCGCGTTGTAACGGGCTGACAGTTAAAAACCCCTCCCCAGTCCTCACGGGGTGGGCGCCCCACCTCCCAGGAGCTCCCGGCCCCCGCCCTCCGTCCCTCGCACCCCAGGATGGATGGACCTGCCTGTGCTCCCCACACTCATCCCCACCTCCCTCTCCCTGTCTCTCTCTCGTCTTCCCCCATGAAGGCCACGGGGATTTCCTGTTAATTGGCCTGTCCTCACTGCCTCCTTTCAGGTGGCTTTCAAACCGGGTTCGTTGCCGAATTCCCTGTAATCTCCAGGCTACACCTGAGATAATTAGGCCTTTAATTCTGTGCTGAGTGCAACGGGAACTGGCACGGAATCCCAACACAGACAGCTCGGGCTGAGCGAAGCTTTTTGGACAATGAAGTCGCAGGGTGGGTGCGTGCGTGCGGCGCCCGCTGGCACGGGGTGTCACCTGTCGCGTGCACCCCAGGGCCTAGGCCTCCAGCAGGGCGGGGGGGGGGTGGCTCGGAGCGAGCCGTGGGGAGACGCGGCGGGGGGGGTCCCAGGGACACGCCCCGCGGGCGGCTGTTTGGGTTCTGGGTGTAGGCGGCAGGCGGAGGTCAGGACGGGGACAGGGACGTATGACCCGCACCTGCCGCCGAGACCCAGGCTCCCTCCAGCTGCAGACCCCAGGGGCCACGGTGCGTGAAGCTGACGGTCCCGGCATCCCTGGGATGACGGCTCCAGCGGGATGACGCGCTCAGCGGCTTTACCGCTGCAAGGCCCGCTCTGCTGGGGAGCTCAGTGGAGCCCCAGGACCCGCCCCGCTGGCTGCACCACCACCTCTGGGGTGACTGTGAAATCTCACAGAACCTTCTAGAAAGACTAGCTGGGCTCAGGAGACCCCACGGCCTCACTGCGGCTCGTGGCTGACTCTCCATAGCGGGGCGACCCCAGGGGCGGAGTTCACAGGGCGGACGGAGAAGTGGACGCAGACGTGCTCCCCTGCCCTTGCTCTGGGGTGCTCACAAAGAGCCCCCCTGTACCTGCCGCTCCCTGGCTCCGATCCAGCCCCACACTTGCCCGGTGGCTGAGAGCGCCAGTGTCACGTGAAGCTGATGGACTTGCAAACACGGGGTGACAGGCGAGGGCAGCAAATGGCCCAGCGCGGACTTCGCTCTCTTGGTGGCCGCTCGGGACCGCCTGTCTGTGGGTGACCAGCACGCACGGTGCTCGTTGGCGCATCTCGCACGTCCGACAAGGGGAAGCCCCAGGTTTGCTGAGTTTTGCCCCGAAGCACGAATCACCCTACATGCAGCGTTTCGTGGGAGCACCGAGCAGCGAGCAACCCCGTTTGGGAAGCAGCTGTTGCCCCAGCAGGAGGAGGGAGGGTGGAGGCGGCCTCGAGGTGTCCCCCAGGACGCACACGGCAGCAGGGGGCCCCCCCAGAAGCTGCGGCCGGAAGCAGACGGATCGTGGGTCACCCCGCCACGTCCAGGCGCTTCCGTCTCTGGAAACGCTCCATTCACTCAAAGGCCTCACGGGGTCCCCCCGGGCCCCGCAGCTCGGCCAGTCTGTCACTGTTGTCTTTGTCCGTTTGTTTTTCCAGGTGGACACGCTCCCTGGCCGTGAAAGAAGCCTTTTGTGGCCTTGCCTGCCCCCGGTCTGCGGGGAAAGCAGGCGGGGTCAGATCCCCGAGGGCAACGCAGCGTCTCGTCCGTGCGTCCCAGCCGGGGGTGACAGACAGACAGACGGACGGACACACTTCAGGATGTGTCGGCTGCTCTGATGGGGGACGGGCGGGCGCCCCCTCGACCCCGCGGGCCTGGGCAGACGCGGGGAAGGTTGATGGGACGCTGGGCCCCGCCGTGAGCAGACAAACACAGATTGCGGCTGTGGGTGCGGAGGGCAGTGGGTTTCCCGCCTTCGCGAGTCACAGCTGTGGTGACAGGTTCCCTCGGAGCAGCCGTAGCTTCTCTCCCGGAGGCGAGTTTCCTTTTTCATCAGAAGGCACGCACCCTGGGGACCGGCCCGGGTGGCGCGGCGCGGGCGGCCTGCGCGCAGGCCGAGGGTCTGTGGCGTGGGAGGCGGTGTGGCCTCGGGGGCCGGGCCCACCCTGCTCGCTCCCGGAGCCCGCTCAGCTCCTCGGACCCGGGGTCCGACTCTGAACGCGCTCCGGTCTGGACACGGGGCTGCGCGCGGGGCCCGAGTGTGTCTCTTCGGAGACGCGGTCCCCAGCTTCCCATCGTTCTCCCGACGGGCTCCGCCTCGCGACCCGCCCGGGGCCTCGGGCAGCAGCCGTCGGGGCCGCTGCGCCCTGCGGGCCACCTCGGGGCTGCGTCGTGGCTCGGGCCCCGTCGTCTGCCTGTCCCCAAGGAAAGCACCGTGGGGCTCCGGGCCACGGGCGGGGTCCCGCCGTGTCCCTGGTCCTCACAGGCGGGCCTCTTCCCTCCCCTGGCGGCTGCCCGCGAGCCCCCTCCGAGCCTCGTAACTGGCTCCTCTCTGCGTGGGGTCCACACGGCTGGCGCAGGAGCCGTGCCCCCTGTGAGATCCAGCCGTGACTGCCGAATCCCGTCTCACACGCGTTACACACTCGGCTTTCCGTGGCGTCGGATCTCGGCGCCGGGCACCCTAACTGCTCATCAGGACCGATTACTGCCGGGGGATTTAGATGGAGCATACCCAGTTTTCAGATGTCACCGCAGGTGTCTCTTCGGGGATGCCCTGGTAATGCTAAATTAACACCCACCGCCCAAGGAGTCAGCTTCCTCTCCAAATCTCTCAGGTTCGGGCTCCTGATTGTCCCTTTAGCCAACGAGGGACGTCCCTTTGTCTCCCCGGCTTTGGGACTCAGAGGGGAAGCTTGTGCCCTTCGCGTCTGCGACTCTCTGGCCGAGGCGCAGATGACCCATCGGCCACCCAGTGAACC
>PVKZ01009514.1:0-10801 GCA_004027375.1 Macroglossus sobrinus
GTCTGCCCCGGGACCCGCCGTCCAAGTCCCGAGGGCCTACTAAGCGCCTCTGTGGCCCAGACCTGAGCTGGGGTGTGTGGGGCCAGTGGCCTCCAGTGCACTGGGTGTGTCGCTGCTCTCGCCGTGCCACGGTGCCACCACCCCGCTGCGGCACCCCGTGGCCCCCAGGGGAGCTGCGCGAGGTGGGGACTCGTGGTTGGAGGCGGCAGCTCCAGGGAGGTGGGGGGCCCGCAGTCCCTCAGGCCGCTGTCCTCCGCGTCTGGGAGACTGGCCGCCCCCCTCGTCCAGAAGACGGGAGACTCCAGAAGCGCCTCCGAGGACGCTGTCCCGAAGGGTCCCTCCCCCTCAGCCCCCGGGCCGGGCGCCCGGCCCTGCCGGCCGTTAAAACCTCTCCCTGCTGGTCTTTTGCAGTCAGAGCCAGCAGCCCATTCTTTTGCTTCTTCTGAAGCAGATGACCAGGAAGTGCTGGAGGAGAGCTTCGAGGAGCGGCGCTACCCCGGGGAGGTCACCCTCACCAGCTTTAAGCTGAAGTTTCTGTCCAAGGACATGAAGAAGGAGCTGCTGACGTAAGTGCCGCCGTGGCCGCCAGGCCTCCCCAGGGGGGCTCCGCCTCGGCTCAGGGCTCAGGAGCAGGCGGCCGCCCGCCCCGCCCCGGCCCAGCTCCGGCCCTCCGGCCGGCCGCGCCGGCGGGCAGAGGGCAGAGGGCAGAGGTTAGGCGTCCTGCCCGGAGCCGGGCGGCGGGCGGCGGGTGTACCGCACCTGCCTGCGCTGGGCCCTAACACAGCCCTCGGAGGTGACCAAGCACGCAGACGACCCGCAGGGCGGAGCCAGACGGCGGGCGCTGCCCGCCCCGAGCCCACTCTGGGCGCCCGGGCCCTGCATCGTTCTGTCGTAGGACTCGGCCCCGCGCCTCGTCAGCCTGGCGGCCCCTCTGAGCTGGTCCTCACGGGGTTTAACCAGCCGCCCTTGCAGCGGGCGGTCTGCTGGTGGCTGGCAGCCAGCTGCCGTCCCTTAGCCTCCTGTTGGCCCGCCGGAAGCCACCTCTGTGGGAGGCTGCACGGGCCGCTGCACAGCCCAGCCTTCGCCCGGGTCAGAGTTCGTTCTCGGGGCTCCTCGTCGCTCGCCCTGGCCCCACCAGCTTCCTTCCTCCTGCTGTGGCTGCTCCCCGGGACGGCCGGACCCAGGCTCCGGGCTGGGACCTCGTCTTCGGGAGGCCATGCCCGCGTGTCCGTGGGTGTGCGCACGTGTGCACACATGACACGTGGGCTCAGAGCCACCCTAACTGCAAGCCACGCTTCAGACCAGCTCCGTTTTCCTTCTCAAGTTCAGTGCGGGAGCAACTGGCAGTCGGAGAGGCAGCCGCTGTGCTCTGAGCACTGAGGGGGAGAGCTGTCCCCCACGGGCCAGGGCAGGTGACAGCCCCCCCTGCCACGTAGGAAGAGCTGTCCCCCACGGGCCGGGGGCAGGTGACAGTCCCCCCGCCACGTAGGCTTGGCCGGGAGCAGGCCTGGCAGGTGTCCTTGTCTCTGTTCTGATGCTCTGTTTCCTCTGTCCAGCTGTCCCACCCCCGGCTGTGACGGCAGTGGCCACATCACTGGGAACTATGCCTCCCACCGCAGGTTCGTCCCCCGCGAGGGTCCGGCCTGGCCAGGTGCTTGCGGTGGGTCTCCCTCTCTCCTCCTCTGCTCCCCCTCTTGGGCTCACCCCGGTGTCCCATCTCTTCTCTTTCAGCCTCTCTGGTTGCCCTCTTGCTGACAAGAGCCTCAGAAACCTCATGGCTGCCCATTCTGCTGACCTCAAGTATGTCTGCCCTCCCGGCCCCCCATCTCTCAGGTGGCCCCGGCTCCGCTCTGCCCTTCCATGGGCTCCAGCCCAAACCGGCTTCTCCAGGCCGGAGCCCCAGGCCGGCCCGCCCGGCGGGAGAGGCAGCCGTGGAAGGGCCGACGCTGCGCAGCCGGCTGCTGTGGCTTGTGTGTTTCTGCTCTGGCCCCGTCCCCCCGGCTGGGTGGCCGCTATCGGCTCCTGGGCTGCCTTGGGCCCTGCCGGCCTCTCCGGGGCCACGGCCGGGAGGGGAGCAGGACGCCAGCTCTTGCCGGCTCCGCCCTCCCGAGGACGGGGCAGCCTGGCCTGCTCTGCTCACCGCCTGCACGCGCTGCCCACAGCAGCCCGGGACTGGCCTGGCCTCGTTTGTCCACTGTGGCTCTGAGCGCCGCTGGCCGTTCTTGCTACAGCGCTGACCGGGAAAGACCAGTCGGCCCCTCTCCCCTCCCGCCACCCCTCCCGGCTGCTCTGTCTTGGCCCTGGCAACCCCCTCCCCTGGACAGCCTGGCCTCTGCGCTCAGCACCTCGCTTAGCTCAGCCCCTCCCTCTGCTCCAGCCCCGGGCCCTGCGGGTGGCAGCTCCCTGCCCACGGTCCTGCTCAGACCAGAAGCAGGCACCTCGGGGTGCCCAGGTCTCAGGTCCTCTCGGGCTGGAGCTGGGGACGGTCGCTGCCTTCGGTGTCTCTGGCTTCCGTTGAGCTGCGGCTCCCGGGCTGACCACGGCTGAGGAAGGAGGTCCCACTGCTGCCCCCCGGCCGCCCCCCCAGGGCTGGTCCGCCTCCCTCGGGCCTGTTGGAGGCCCTGAGTCCAGGCCAAGTGCGTCCGGGGGCCTCGTGGCTGAGGCGCTGCTGCTGCCGGGGGCCGCCAGGCCCAGGCCAGAGCGGGCGGATTGCTCCGCGGTGCCCGTCCGGCCTGGCAGCAGCGCGTCCCTCCCCTCACTGCCAAGGGCGCCCCCTTCCCGCAGACGAGGCGGGGCCAGCCCACCACGGTCTGTCCAGGGGTCACGGCCTTACTAGGCGCGTCCTGAGGCTCTGATGTCACACACTCCCACGTGTCACCTGTTTGTTCATGGTGTCCCGCCAGAAATCCCGCTGGGGCCTCCTTCCCGAGCCGGCGGACTCCACGCTCCCCCCTCCTTCCGTCGTGTTCCCCTCTCGCTGCTTCTCCCGTCCCACCTGCATTTCTACCTGTGAGCGTTTCCATGGGCTTCCAGTCTGAGGCGACTCTGGGCTCGGGCGCGAGCCTGCGGGCACGGGCCGTGCGGCGGGAGGCGGCTGCCGGGGAGGGCGAGCCCCGCCCGAGGCCCAGAGCGCAGTCAGGAGTAGCGACAGGCAGTCTTCCTCGCGTGGACACAGTCACGTGTCGGCGCCAGCAAGGCCCGGCCCTCGCCCTGCTCTGCGGGGTCTCCCCGTAGGCGTCCAGCCCTCGCCCCGTCCAGCCGGGCCTCGGCTGCGTCCGGCGTGCCCACGGTCCGCTCGGCCCTGCCCTCCTCCTTCCCAGAGGGCGCGTGGCAGCCTCGTAGCGGACGGGTGCAGGTGGCCCGTCCCCAGGGGCACACACCTGTGCCTCCGCCTCGCAGGCGTGCTCTTCAGTGGCCTCCCGGTCACAGCTGGGTGCAGTGACAGTGACGTAGGGTGCATCTTCTGTGTTTTGGTGAAACCCCAAGTGTGTCTGTGGTCCCTCTCGCGGCCCGAGCTGCGCGGGGAGCTGGGTGCAGCCACACCCTGTGTGGGGCTCAGCGGCGGACCCATGGGGCCGTCCTGTGCGGACACGTGCTCGGGGCCACGTGGTCACGCAGCGGGGTCACAGCCGACCCTGCGGGTCCCCACGGCCACCAGCAGCCGACGCTGCCGGCCCCTGACACAGACTCCCGCTCCTCCCGGGCACGAACCCCGGCCACTCGTGGGCACGACTCGGGAGCAAAGCCGTTACCCTGGGTCTCAGCGAGGCGGGTGGGACGGTCCCACCTGGAGCTGGTGTGCCGCGGAGGGGCCCCCGGGCGAGCGGGTCCCACGCGCCGGCCTCCGCGTCTGTCACACGCTGCCCTGCAGCTGGCGGCGAGCGGGGCCGCAGGTGGCCGGCCGGGGTCAGGCGCCCACACCCTGCTCTGCACTTGGCCTCTGGGGAATGGGCAGCGCCGCGGGGTGGGGCACTGGGAGGGAGGGGCTGCCCTGACGTGCTGAGGACCCCGGGGCCTGGGACGATGCAGGCAGTGTGAGGGCCGGGCGCTTGGCCGTGGCCTGAAGGGCGACCCCTGGCTCGTGGGGGTGGTGAGCCGCGTCCTCAGCAGCAGAGGCCTCCGCGCCCAGGCGCCGCGGGCTGACTGTGCCCTCACGTGAGCGGGGCAGGAGCCGTCCGGCCTCAGCGGGTTGTACGTTTGCCGACCCCCAGCCCCCACAGTTCTGCCTCCACGAGGGTGAGAGCCGGCGGAGAAGCGCCCCCTGGCCCCGGGCAGGGCCGAGGCGTGAGGGGGACAGCACCTCCCTGGTCGGAGGCCTCTGTGGCCCCCCCCCCCGGCAGAGCTGGGCACGGCTCCCCACGTGGACCCCAGCGAGGACTCGCGTGCGACGGCCGTGGGGCCGTTTTGTACCGCGCCCCCCGTGGCGCCTGCCCCCGCAGAGGCCGCGGGCTGCAGACAGAGGTCCTGGCCACGGCCTCCTCCGGCCCGGGCGGCCGAGGGCGCGTCGTAGCGCTGGCCTCCGTCCCGAGACCGGCCCTCGCCGGAAGGCGCAGTGCTCTTAGGTTTTGAGTTTGCCTTTCCGAGCACCAGAGCTTAAAGTTAAGGGCCAAGTCGGTTCCGGAACTTTCTAGTCCAGCTTAGAACCTGCTGAAGGCTTCGAGTGCCATCGTCCCTGCAGTGGACCTGCGCTCACCGCTCGGCCTCCCTGGGCCCTCTGGGGGCACCCTGGGCCCCCCTGGCTGGTGCCATCCTGGGGGGACGTCGGTGGTGGACTGGCCGGGCTGGGCACCGGCGTCTGTGCGGCCCCAGAGGGCAGGCGGGTGCCCCGGGCCCGAGCGCACAGGGCGCCCCGCGGCTCGCGCCCAGCTCCGCTGTCCTCCGCAGGTGCCCCACACCCGGCTGCGACGGCTCCGGCCACATCACAGGGAACTACGCGTCGCACCGGAGGTGAGCCCGCCTCGCCCGGGGTGCGGGGGCGGGGGGGGGGTCTCCCACAGGTGAGGCTGAGGCTCCAGGCGCGGCACGGACGTGGCCGCCCTGGCCGGCCGTCCCTCCGCCCGAGCTGCCGAGGGTCCCAGAGCTCGGTGGGCGGTGCCGGGGCCTCGGGGGACGCCCCAGGCCTGGCCGCCGCCCATCGGGGCGCTCGCTGGGGGAGCTTCTGTGGGGTCCCTGGGCTGCTGGCCCCCGACCTGGGAGGCGCTGCCGGGGCCACTGTTGTTTCTGTCCTCTTTCTACACCAGCTTGTCAGGCTGCCCACGTGCCAAGAAGACTGGAGCCAAGGTGACCCCCGCCAAGGACGACAAGGAGGACCCCGAGCTGATGAAGTGAGTCGGCGCTGCTGGCCCCGGTGGCCCCGTGGAATCGGGGTCCCCTGTGTTTCATAACCTGCAGGCCAGCGACACGGCTGGTGGACAACAGCCCCCGGCTCCCCGGGGCCCTCCCGTCCCGTGGGGGGCGCCTGCGTGTGCACCCCGGCACTGCCGTCTGCGCCGCCCGGGTCGGGGTGTCTGGCAGGTCCGGGGAGGCAGGGTGCCCGCTGCCTTTGCCCCCAGGGACGCCTGGGCGCGGGGCGCTCACGGCTCTGCTGCCTGCACCGCACGGGTCTGGCGGGAAGGTCGGGCAGGGGTCAGGGAGCAGAGTGTGTTCAGAGAGATGAGGGACGTCTGCATTGTGTGTCGGCGCCGTCACACGCCCCGTGGGGAGCTGGGGGGCACTGAGAGAGCCCCGAGGGTCGCCCTGGTCTGGGGCCCCGAGCCCGCTGTGGGAGGGAGTGGCACCTGGCCCCTAATGAGTGAGGCCCCCGGAGCCGCTGGGGGCCTTGCCGGGCGTGTGCGTGAGGCTGACCGAGTGCCCCACTTGCTGGGGGCAGCGCCGCCCCCAGCTCGCCTCCCGAGGGCCTCGCTGCAGGGCACGCGGGCGGCCCGGCGTCCAGCGGGCCTGGCCCCGGCGTCCAGCGGGCCCAGGCCCGGCGTCCAGCAGGCCCGGGCCCGGCAGAGCTGCCGTGTGTCCCCCGGCCGCTGAGGAGTGGGGAGTAGGTGGCCGTGGCTCTGGCCCCGAGGTCGACGGGGGCGGGCAGGTCTGCTCGGACCGTCGCCCGTTGGCCGAGAGCCGCCAGACACCCCTGCAGACCCCCGGGGCCCACCCGGCGGTGCCGGGGCGTGTGCCTGGCCGCAGCACAGGGGCCTCGCTGGCGGCACCAGGGCCGTCTGGGGGGCGTCCAGCGGGCCCGGCCCCGGCGTCCAGAGGGCCCGGCCCCGGCGTCCAGCGGGCCCAGGCCCAGCGTCCAGCAGGCCCGGGCCCGGCAGAGCTGCCGTGTGTCCCCCGGCCGCTGAGGAGTGGGGAGTGGGTGGCCGTGGCTCTGGCCCCGAGGTCAGTGGGGGGTCAGGTCTGCTTGGACCGTCGCCCGCTGGCCGAGAGCCGCCAGACACCCCTGCAGACCCCCGGGGCCCACCCGGCGGTGCCGGGGCGTGTGCCTGGCCGCAGCGCAGGGGCCTCGCTGGCGGCACCAGGGCCGTCTGGGGGGCCGTCTGGGGGGCCATCTGGGGGTGATGCGGCTCGTTCGCTGGAACTTCTCGGCAGCGCTGGCACACGCTGGGGCGAGAGTGCAGAGCGCCCCGATGCTGGGCTGTGGAGGCCGGGGGGGGGGCGAGCGCTTTTCCTCTGGGGACGCAGGGCCTGGCCCGGGACCGTGGGCACGCGGCGCCGCGCAGGGCCCAGCAGGCCCTGCTGGCGGGGATGCCACCAGTGCACTGGGCCGCGCCTGCAGATGATTAAAATCCAGATCAGCGCGTTTCAAGTTCACGGAGGAAAATGCTTTTCCTCCTCCTACGTGCTGGCAGTTTGCTCTTAGAAAAACGGGATTTTTGCAGCCCCGTGGAGAATGTGGCTTTTGGGAACAGTTTAGCGTTTGTAGGACGGACGAGCTCCTGGTGGCTCCCTGGCGGGGGCGGAGGCCCCACTTAGTGCCTCCATCGACGGGGTATCCCAGCACAAGTGCCCCCCACGGGGCCCCCACGGCTGGGCCGTGTCCGAGTTGGGGTACGGATGTGAACCGGAACTCCCCAGTACCCCTGGCCATGTCCGCACTCCACTCCAGGCCGAGATGACCTTGGGCTGGCTCAGGAGATGTGTCACACTCCTGAGGCCCGCGTGGGGGGGCGTGAGTGAGAAGGACGGGAGCCCTGACAGGTGCCCTGCCCGCGGTGGCCCCCTCCGGGATGAGCCAGCGTACGGTCCCGCTATGTCTCCTCTGTACCCCAGGAGCAGCTCTGTAAGCCGGGGTCGCGTGCCCCCTCCGGTCCTGTGTGTCCGCTGGGCTTGCAGCACAGGGAAAACGGGTGGCAAGCAGTGAGTTGAGAGACCCCTCTGTTGGGGGAGAGGACTCAGCACTTGCGGGGGGCGTCGCGCCGTCCGTCACGTGCTGGCTCCAGGTGAGCCTGGCCTCAGAGCGGGGAGCCACGAGGAGAGACGCTCGCAGCTCTGCCTCACTCTGTTTCCGTCACCACTCGGACCTCAACGGCAGCCTGAGGCGCGGTCCCTGGGACCTCTCTCAAGCTATCCTTGGGCATTTGCTATTTCCATGAGGGACCCTTCCCTGTCCTCAGACGAGCCGAGCAAAGGGCAGGGTGTCCGCAAGCCGGCCCGGGACAGGGCCACGGGGAGCCTGGTAGCATCTCCCCGCAGGAGCTCTGTGGCCTCGTGGCAACCCCTGCGGACGTGGCAACGCTGGGACACACTCATGGGCGTAGTGCCGCGACCAGCCCCTTGGGGTGCTATTGGGGGGCAGGTTCCCTCTGTCCCCAAACCGCCTGGCTCAGGGTGCACTCCCAGCCCGACCCCCAGGTCCCCGGCCCCGTGCTCACCCCGTGCTCGCTGCCAGCTCAGCTGACGCCGTAATTCCACTGAAGCGGCCCTGGCGGCAAGGTCTGGGCGTGGACCCCGAGGCTGGGCCCGGAGAGAGGAGCCGGCCGCGGGCCCTGCAGCCGTGAGGGCGGCGTGGGGCCGTGGTCCCTGCCGAGGCCTGGGACTCGCGCGGCGGTGGCGTTCGGGCGGGGCCCCCGCGGGCCTCAGCCCAGCTTGGGGGTCCCCGGCGCTCCCTCCCACGCCACACCCCGTGCTCACCTCCGACCTCTCCGTGCCAGGTGCCCCGTTCCCGGCTGCGTGGGGCTCGGCCACATCAGCGGCAAGTACGCCTCTCACCGCAGCGCGTCCGGCTGCCCGCTGGCCGCACGCAGGCAGAAGGAGGGCACCGCCAACGGCCCCGCGTTCCCCTGGAAGCCGCTGAAGAACGAGGGGCCCACCTGCCCCACCCCCGGCTGCGACGGGTCCGGCCACGCCAACGGGAGCTTCCTCACCCACCGGAGGTGACGGGCCCTGGGGCGGCCGGGCGGGGGCGCAGCGCGCCCGCCGCGTCTCTCGGGGGCCGGCTGGGAGACCACAGGGGGTCTGCGGTGCCGGAGGGCGCCGTGCGCGACCCGTGTCACCCTGAGTGTCCACGTCACAAGCCTCCTGCCACCCCCTGCACCGAGCAGAGCCCTGTGCCTGGCCCGCCGGGCCTTGTAGAGGCTCGGTCACGACCCGTGCCCTGCCCCTCCCGCTGGGGCCAGGGCTCAGCCTGTTTTGCGAGGGGCCCGGTGACGAGACCCCTCCGGTCTGGGCAGTGGCGGGGGCAGCACTGACAGGCCCTCGGCTGCCCCAGGGCTGGGGGCCCCGCCTCGCTGCCTCTCTTCCTGTCTGTGCCAGGCAGCCAAGGTCACGGCCAAGGCGCCGGGGGTCGCTACCTGGGCCCTTCACCTGTAAGATTAATTAAGTCATTCACGCCACAAGCCAGTTCCAAGTCCAGCAAGCATCAGGTGCTGGACACAAGCAGAGGACACACGTGCCGGCCCCCGCCCTGGACCTGGCTAGGGCAGTGTGGGTGGGGCCAGGCTGCAGGCCCAGAACCGGGCGGGGGCGGCCCCGTGGGGAAGAGCAGCGTGGGTGAGGCTGGCCCTCTGAGGAGGGGTGCGGAGCTTACCCAGAGCTCTGGGGACAAGCCTCAGGGCAGTGGCCTGTGCTGGGGCTGGCTGGGCTGGCAGGTGAACAGTGAGGGAGGGGGACCGTCCCCGGACCAGGGGGCAAAAAGGGATGAGCTAGCGAGTTCCATCCAGGACCCTCCCCGGCTGCCGGACGCGACGACGTGGCTCTCATTGCGGCGTGTGTGACGTCGGACGGGTGTCTAACATGTGGCCTTTGCTTGCAGCTTGTCTGGCTGCCCCAGAGCAACCTTTGCTGGAAAGAAGGGAAAACTCTCAGGGGATGAGGTTCTCAGCACGAAGTTCAAGACGAGTGACGGTAGGACACCCCCCTTGCGGGCTCTGTGGGGGGCCCTTCAGCCTGGCGAGTGAGCGTTGCTGGTGGGAGGGGACAGGCAGGCGCCCGTCCCCGAGGCCCTGCCCTGCCGTGGGCCTGGCAGGGTCCCCCCGAGAACAGGGCTGCGGGGCTGAGAGCGCACTCGGCCCCAGGGAGGACGGAGCTGTGGACGTTCAGTGTCCCCCGCAAAGGCCTCCGTCTCTCACACAACTCATTCTGGCTGAAGACATGTCCACTCTGCCGCCCGTGGCCTGGACACACGGCCAGAGGGCCCCAGGCCCCTCCCGGCCTGACATGCGGGCTCCGTCCTGGAGTCACTGGAGGCCGGGTCCCTCGGGGAGGCCGGGTCCCTCCGGGAGGCCGGGTCCCTCGGGGAGGCCGGGTCCCTCGGGGAGGCCGGGTCCCTCCGGGAGACCGGGTCCCTCGGGGAGGCCAGCCGGGCTTGCGGCTGAGCCACCACTGCTTTTCCCCCGGGGGCAGTGCTGGACAACGATGAGGAGATCAAGCAGCTGAACCAGGAGATCCGAGACCTGAGCGAGTCCAACTCGGAGATGGAGGCCGCCATGGCACAGCTGCAGTCCCAGGTGCGCGCCCCGCCCTGCCCCGCCCCGCCCCTCCAGGCTCTCTGTCCCTGGTCCCCCGCCTCTTCAGTCACCCTGGGCTGAGGAGTGCGGCACTCAGGGCCGCCTGTGACGAGCCACCTGTCTGGTCACCGGTCCTGCCACTGTGTGCCCTCCAGTGCTGGCAGCTGGAGGTCCCGTCAGGGTCAGGGGTCCCCCAGTGTTATGTGCCATTGGTAGGAGTGGGACCACGTGTGGGTTCTCTAGCCGGTGGGAGCGCGGCCACCGCAGCCCCGACACACGTGGCTAAGTGACCTGGCAGCCTCCCCCGAGCTGCGGGTTGGCGGACAGGGCCTGGAAGGCAGCTCCCTGGTCCACACCAGGGGACAGCTCTGCGTGCCGGACACTGAACTGGCCTCTGCCCCAGGCTCCTCTGAGCCGCAGCGGCTGGGGCTGCCCTCCCAGGCCAGGCCCAGGGCGGGAACCTCTGCATAGGGCTACGCCACCCGAGATGCCCCTGGTGGCCTGACCACCCAGGGCAGGCAGGAGGGCCTCTGGCCGTCAGCCCCACTGTCACCGTCCTGTGGGGCCCCCGGCGGAGCCCTGAGAGAGCCCCCTTGGGAGACGCCCAGGGACCGCTGAGCAGGCCTCCACCCTGGTGTCCTGCTGGGCCCGGAGCAGAGCGTCCCCGCTGGAGACGAACAGGCCATCGGCCGCTGAGCAGGGCTGCGGCGGGACGGGAGGCTGCAGAGGGGCCGCGGGGTGCCGCAGGAACGCGGGGCGCCCCCGCGGGGGCCAGGGCTGAGCCAGGAGGCCGGGCGGCCGGGTGCAGGGCGTCGTGCCCCCCGCAGGTCTCGTCCATGGAGCGGAGTCTGCGGAGCATCGAGGAC
>PVKZ01009515.1:0-10820 GCA_004027375.1 Macroglossus sobrinus
TCGTGACTGCAATGGATCCATAATCTTCATAATGATATTTCTTTATTAATGTACACATGGTTCTTGTAACAGGCTTTCTTCTATTCGGATTATTTTGAGTTGTATTCATTGATACAGTTGTGATATGTATGTGGTTTTTAATAAATTCAATCCAGTAATTCATCCATATTGTGTTTAATTGTGCTACATTTCTGATACAAGGATTTAAATACATAGTGCTTACTATGTGCATTATCTATTCTGACATCATAATAGGCCCCCACAAATCCTGTCTGCATTTTCAGAGAAAATCCCATTCATTGTGTAATAGCATATAGCTAATAATAATCAGATCCGGGACATGGTTTGTGTTCTGGCTCAAAAGCAGTTACATTTATATCTCAAGGAAGCAGAGGTGTGAGCTTCAGGTAACTAGGCCCTTGGCAAGCTGCGGTAGCTGTCATTGCTTAGTTAAGGTTGTCACTGGGTGTGGACATACTATGAGACACTCCAGTGAAACCCTGTGTTCCAGATGTATTCCCCCTGCTCTCTACCTATTCACAATAATTGTCACTCACTCATCCAAGAGTAACTGCATTTTCGTCCTGCTAGTACACTGCCATGAATGGTCCAAACGCACCAGATGACAGTTGTAATTAACTGTAGATAGTTGTAATGGCCCCTGACAAAATGTTTTGTTCATAGGAGTAAAACCTTCAATCCAGGACTGTTTTCAAGTCATAATAGAATGAGAAGTACAGATTTCCACATAAGTACCTAGGGCTTTACATGAGAGGGTAACTCCTATTTCTACTTTTCACTTTCTGAACCCATGTTTACTACCATTTCTGGGTGTCTGTGATCTTATGTATATTTCAAGCACATAATGGCCATTGAACCAAGGTATACAGCACATTCGCAAGACCACATCTCAATCCCACAGGTTGTCATCTCTAAATTGGTGTCTTTGCTGCACATGTAAGAGACTATTTCAGTTTTTTATCAGGCCAGCATTTCTGCCATGTTTTGTTTGGTAGGACAAGTAGATCCATGGTCACATGCCTATTGTTGACCTTGTTCATCAAGAGGGGTGTCTTTTTGTCCAGGGTGATGCTCTCCAGATCCTATGACAGTAATACTGCAAGCCAGTGCATAGTACTGCACACAGGGAAGGCAATTCCATTTGTGAAATGAACAGTCCTAGTAAGGAAGAATTGCTGCTATTTAATGTAGAAGTGATCTGATGTAGAACAATTGGCTCTGTGTGGGGTGGTTAGTTTCTTTAGTGATATTATCAATAAGCATGCAACACCATTTTTCTGTTACTACAAAAATTACATGAATAAAAAAAAGAGACCTTCTGCTTATTGGTCCCACCATTGAGGGTCCAGGGTATAAAAACTCCAGAATAGAAGGAGTCATCAGAATCTGAGAAACTCACCTTCCATCCCTGACACCATGTGCTGCTGCCATTGCTGCCAGACCACTTGCTGCCAGCCCACCTGCTTTGGGTTCAGTGGCTGTGAGTCCTGTTGCTGCTGCCCAACCTGCAGTCAGACAACCTGCTGCTGCCCTGGCTGTGTGTGCAGCTGCTGCCAGACTTCCTGCTGCTGATCACCCCAACTTAAGAACCATCATGTGCATATAATTCCTTCTATTAACTGATTTCCCATTTTGGAACCAAATTCACATACAAACGTTGCTGAAAGTAGCATGCTGTCACCAAAATTTCTGTGACTCATGTGCCTTTTTAAAAGCTTATCTCTGGGATATAAAACTGAAAGCAACAAACAACTAAGAGAAACAAAACATGGACAACAATTTAGTGCTTACTAAATTGGGGAAGGTGGGGTACATAAGAATAAAGGGGTCAAATATATGATGACAGAAAGAAATTTAACTTTGCATGATAAACACACAATGCAATACACAGATGATATGTTACTGAATTATACACTTGAAACCTATATAATTTATTAACCAAGGTCACCCTAATAAATTTAGTAATTATATATATATATATATACATACATACATACATACATATATAAATGCATACATACATACATATATACATACATACATGATGAATGGTTGTGAATCAGCTCAACAGGCTTGGGAGTACATCACCCTAATTCTTTTCTTCTTTGTTTCTTGTGGATCATGTGCCAGCTTCATGCATCTTCAACATGGAGTGTTGGTCTCTGCTTTGACTCTAAATTAAGAACTTTACATTTTCCCTCATTTTGAATCATCTCTGTAAATGCAAAAGTTTTTACCTATATTTCTTAAATCCTGCACCATTATTCATTCCAATTGTGTTGTGTTGGACAGCATTCCTGATAGAGGGACCTACACACTTATTGCATCCCATGTGCCTTTCCATTCTGCACCTTGTGATGGCCTCCATCATGTTATATTCTCCACCTGTTCAAGTGAGAGAGTTCCCCTGGGTAACGTAGCTAACAATGGACTGACACAGGTCAAACACCAGGTCCCACTCCTCTCAAGGGCAGTTACACGCACATATCAAGAAAAGCAGAGACAAAGCTGGGACTCGACACCAGCAAGATGTGCACGTGAGCTCCTTCTCGAATGACAGAAGGAATACTTCCTTGTATCTACAGACAACATTTGTGTTTACAAAGTTCTCCCCGCATCAGGATCGCACACGTCAGGGAGCAACTGCTGTTCAGTGAGAAGAGCAGCGAGTTGCACTCAGGGGAGCTGTGACTTCATTTAAGAGCTCTCATGAATGCAGGGAAACTTTCTTCATCTCGGACTCTGACCAGCCCCTCCTGCAATTCATCTGCATCAAATAATTTAGAGCATCTGTCATGTCATCATGAGAAAGAGGCTCATTCATCGGGACTTGTTCTTTGGTATCATGTAAATCAAATCCTTGTATGGCCCCTTCTCCTGAGCACCTATTTTAGATCAAATAGGAATTATGTAATTCCCTGCGAAACTTAGACCCTATATTGTGACCCCCAAGGTTAAGCCAACTTATTGCCATGTGGTGTGGTTAGTTTTGACGAGGGATGTTACCATATCAAGGACTTGACATCGGTCACTACTGCTGACAAATAGCACATTCAGCAGAGGCAGCCATGGTGAGAGAGAGCTCACACTCTTGGTGCAGACAAAGCCTCTGTCCCTGCAACCATAGCTACATTGTCCACACTCTCTTGTGCAAGTACTGGGGCACCTGATGAGGTGTTCTTCCAAACTCCTGGTTGTCAGTGCTTCCCAGTGGTGGGCACTCTCGGGTGGGCATTATGTGGGCACAAGGAGGGACACTTTCTGTCCTACACACCAAGGTATGTCTCCATGATTCTTCTTGAAGTCTCTGTATCTTTAATCTTTCCATATTAAGTTTCCCAGGTCTCAGACCAATCAACCAAGCTTTTCACCCCTTGCCAACAGCTCACAAACACCATTTCCTTGTCCATTTTTCTTTTATTATTATTATTTATGTCTACAGCATCTGTCTTCCTAGATGGTCTCCCATCCAAGTACTAACCAGGCTTGACCCTGCTTAGCTTCCGAGATCAGATATTGAGTTTGTTCAGAGTGGCATGGCCTTAGACCATGGACCATGGCTCCACTGGGGTGAGAGCCCAGGACGACCTTCCGCATGTAAAGCAAACGTGCTAACTGCTACACTATAGAACCACGTTCTTGTCCATTTTTCTTCTGAACGAAATTTATAACCATGTGTACTGCTCACAGTTCCATTCACTGGGAGTATTTCTACTTTCCACTGCCTTTCCAGACCAGAAGTTGTTCATCTGTTTTAGTAAAAATTCTGTATGTGGCATAATAGCTGCTACCAGGGCTATCAATTGATAATTTAAAAATATTTCATGATTATATATCAGATGCCTTCAGGTTTCTGGAGAAATAAATGGAGTCGTAAACAAAGTAGTTGTCTTTAGTAATTTAGGTGACTCTGGCCTGGTTTATGATTTTGCGAAGTGAATGCATATTTATTAATTGAGTGTGGGGCAGTCAACAGGAGAGCTGCATGTGCAGAGAGGTTGCACGGCACAGTTCAATGGTGCACAGGGGACAGGGATATTTTATCTGTGTCTTCTACTTCCTTAAGGAAGACCTGTTATTTTTTTTTGAAACAGGAATGCATATGATGCCCCTAAATATTTAGTCTTTCTAATTTACCTCTTCTGATTCCTTGTTCAAAGATAACCGTCTCATTTTTCTTCAAGTTATATTTAGGCATGCATGACTAGAGAAACGACTGGCTTCAAAGATTTATGAAAACTTCAGTATTACACTTAATAATAGAATTAATAAGTTTCCATCTTGGTTTTTAAACTTTGGACATAATTGTTCTTTCCTAAGATGTGGGCTCACCCTTTCTATGTCAATCAGATCACATTTTTAAATCTTCGAGAATGAAGTTCAGCTCTGGTATGTTTGTTAAGGTAATGGAAGACAGTTCTCTTTTATCCCCAGATTAAACAGATAACTTCTTTCATATGAGTGTAAATTTGTCATTAAAAATGTTATGCCTTTGAATACTGGTGGACTTCAAAGAATGACAATATGAGCAATCAATCAGTCCATTATACTGATTGAACAGCACAGAGATGTTTAGGGACTTCACAGACGCTCAGGAATGGCAGAGAGCCTTAGGGTCCTGTGATAAAACTGGGCTACTGAAGCTGAAAAATCCTTATACAACATCCCAGTAGCTGCCAACTGGTGGCTTAGCTGATGTATAGCAGCCTACAATCATGTGCATTCCCGGCCTTGGTTGCCTGTAGTACTTGCTAACATCTCCTGTAGACAGGGCTTCCTTGCATTAACATCTATCCCCACTGGGGTCCCCTACATCTTGTCCTCATTGAGATCATTTGTATTAGACAGTTCAAATGGCATTGCTAAGAAATTTCTTCCCTCATGAAACAAACTCTCTCCTGATATTCTGTGCTGCAAGTCACATTCCTTTTACTCCTGTAGCTGGTGTATGTTTCCCCACCTAATGGACCTCAAATCTGACTAAGGGCAGCATTTCCCTGATGACTGCATGAACTTGGCCCTCCACATCTCTGCCTGCCCCTCCACCAAGACCCTTGTCACTGACCTTGCCAACTACATCTTTATTGTTCAGGTTAAGTTCAGAGTACTTACACTGTATCTTCTAAATGTATTAGATTCTGCTTCGGTGGAATAAAAGTTCTGTGAAATATACAGACATTTCTATTCATTCCTCATTACTTTTATGTGTATCACCTGAGTAAGATACTTCTAGTTTGCATCATCTCTTTTTTTTATTAGATCCCTCAAAGACAGTGCATGTGCTTTATCTTCAGACATATGCTCTATATTGTGGGAGTTGAAGATGCTAGATCTTGATTATGGATATTAGAAACATACAGAACAATACAGTCATCCTTCAGTATCCATAGAAGATTTGTTCCAGGACCCTCACAGGTAACAAAATCTGCAGATGCTTAAGTCCCTTACATAAAATGGTGCGGTATTTGCATAAAATCTCTGCACATCCTCTGTATGCTTTATTTTTATTTTTATTTTTTACTAAATTTGTTGGGATAACATTGGTAATACAATTATATAATTTTCAGGTATGCATTACAATCTGACATCTGTATATTCTATTATGTGTTTACCACCCAAAATCCAGTTTTCTTCAGCTACCATATATTTGTCTATATGCTTTGAATCAGAGAATAGAGTTGAGCGCTTACTGATAATTTCTCTCATGAAACTAACCACCCCACATGGAGCCAAGTGTTCACTTCCACATCAAAATGCAGCATGTCTTACTAGGATTGCATGTTTTGCAAGTGGAATCATCTGTAGTACTATCCACCAGCTTTTAGTATTATTGTCATAGTATCTGGATAGCATCGCTTTGGACGAAGGGACGCCCTCTATAATGAACAAGGTCCATAGGCAATGACCATGGATCTTCTTGTCCTACCATACATCACATGGCAAAAATGCTGGCCTGATGAAAAAATTGGAATAGTTTCTTGGATGTGCAGCAGTGACACGAACTTAAAGATGACAATCCAAATGTGAGACCATAATGTCCCTTAATCCACTGGACATCAAATGGTTGACATGTATATAGGACCACAGATATCTACAATTGGTAGCAAACATGGGTTCAGAAAGTGATGTGTAGAAGGAGTGACCTTCTTGTGTTAACCCCCAGTGACATGGGAATCTCTGCTTCCCATAGCTGTAGGCTTTTCTGGATTCGAGGTTTTACTCCTATAAAAGGCACATTTTTGTCAGGGGACATAATCTAATTACAACTATCATCTGGTGTGTTTGAACTACTCATGGAAGTAACCTAGCAGGCAGAGAAAGCAGTTACTCTTTGATGAGTGAGTGACAATTATTGTGAATAGGTAGAGAGCAGGGGGAATACATCTGGAACACAGGGTTTCACTGGAGTGTCTCATAGTATGTCCATGCCCAGTGACAACTTAACGGAGCAATGACAGCTACCACAGCTTGCCAAGAGCCTAGTTACCTGAAGCTCAGACCTCTGCTTCTTTGAGATATAAATCTAAGTAACTTTGAGCAGGAACACAAGACCACATCCTGGATCTGAGTCTGTCCACATCAACTATGTGATACTGCACAAAAAAATGTGTTTGTTTGTTTGTTTTTCTGAAAATAGAGATAATTATTGTGAGGATGATTTTGATGTTCAGAATCAATAATACATATAATATGCAATATGTATTTAAATCTCTACATCAGGAATTCTTTACAATAAAACAAACACAATATGGATGAATTATGATATAGAATTTATTAAGAAACACATAGGTAAGATACCTGCATAGACAAAGAAAGGTACAAGTGATCCTAAAAGAAGAAAGTCTGATACAAGAACCACGAGTACAGTAAAAATAAAATATGATTATGAAGATGATTTATCATTTGCATAGCCTGTTAAATAGTTATGAGAATTAGTTTGACTGAATTACTTAAAGGGACTGGATTATTCTCGCTTCAAAGTCAAAGTCAAGAATAACTACATATAGACGATGCACGAAGCTCGCACATGGCCCATATACACGGAAGGAAATAATTGGGAGAAGTCCTCTGCATTCCACCAAGCTGATTCAGAAGCTTTTAACAAGCAAATAAGTCACAGAAATAATGGAAGAGAGTGCTGGTTCTCCACAAAGTCTAAGATGTAAATTTGTTTCCAAAATAGCAAGTCGATTAACAGAAGGTGTTGAGCACAGATGGTGGTTCTTTGACACGGTGATCAGCAACAGCAAGGCTGGCAGCAGCTGGTAATACAGCAAGGGCGGCAGCAAGGCTGGCAGCAGCTGCTCACACAACAAGGGCGGCAGCAAGGCTGGCAGCAGCAGGACCCACAGCCACTGGACCCACAGCAAGTGGGCTGACAGCAGGTGGTCCTACAGCAGGTGGTCTGACAGCAAGTTGGGCGGCAGCAAGGCTGGCAGCAGCTGGAAATACAGCAAGGGCGACAGCAAGGCTGGCAGCAGCTGCTCACACAGCAAGGGCGACAGCAAGGCTGGCAGCAGCTGCTCACACAGCAAGGGCGACAGCAAGGCTGGCAGCAGCTAGACACACAACAAGGGCGGCAGCATGGCTGGCAGCAGCTGCTCACACAGCAAGGGCGGCAGCAGGACCCACAGCCACTGGACCCACAGCAAGTGGTCCGGCAGCAGGTGGTCCTGCAGCAGGTGGGCTGGCAGCAAGGGGAACAGCACATGGTGTCAGGGGTGGAAGGTGAGTTTCTGTTCAGAGTGAGTTTCTCAGATTCTGCTGACCCCTTCTTCTCCTCCTTTTATACCCTGGACCCCCAGTGTTGGGACCAATCAGCAGGACTTTTCTTGTTATTGTTTACAGTATTTTTATAGTCATGGGAAATTGTCAAGAAGGAAATTGTTCCCATTGTGTCTCGAGGCTTTTGTAAATTACTGTTTGATCTTTCTCTTAATTTACAACAGTAATTAACAACCATTTTTCTAAAATGACAGATTCAGGAATCATCTCCAGCATCACTTCTAGTCATGTGACATCATGTAGTCATGTGATACTTCTTACTGGATAAGAAGAAATCAGAACAGTTGTCCCTTCTCAGCTTTGTTCCTTTGGTCACACTGAGATGTCAAGTGCCCTGAGAGCTCAGGAGCTGCTGGGTTCTGTGTTGCAGGAAGCCATGCTTGAGTGTAAGTGTGAGCGCCCAGACAGTTTTATGCGAGGCTCTAGCATGTGTCTATCTGTGGCCACCTCCTCAGATGTGTGTCCCAGTCCACCGGAGACGCTTGGGTAGAGGACAGGAGGCATAAGTGTTTTCATATGCAAATCAGATGAGTAGGAGCAGAAGCAGTGCTCTGGGTTTCAGAGCATCAATCCGTAATGTTCCATCTCTGTTTTCTAGCTAGGGCAGTGATCCCACGTGAGGCATCCCACCTTGCACATACTTTGTTTTATCAGTTGAGGCAGACCAAAGAGCTACTATATAGGCCAAGGTATTTTTGCTGTATAAATCTTACGTTGTGTTACTATTTCAATAAATGTGGAAAGTGGTCAGCCATTAATTCTTAAATGCTCTTTCTGCCCCATTCTTTCTGTCTTCCAGTTATACTTCCAGTATGTGAGTGAAATTGCATGTTACAGTAAAGCATGGAGTCATTAGTAGTAAAAAAGAAGAGAACAGAGTCTCCACATTCACTACCAGCACAGTCACTGTCTATCCCTGACATTATGTGAGATTTTGAATTCTACTGGTATGTATCTATGCTGCTTTTTTTAATGGAGATATAATTGATACAGAACATTATATTAGTTTCAGGCATACAACATAATGATGTGTATTCATAAATATGCAAAATGATCACCACAGTAAGTTTAGTTAACATCTGTCATTGAAACTAGAGAGAAACTGAGCCCCAGACTCTTGCCACCTGAGCCACTCAAACCCAAAGACCGACACAGACGTCGAGCTAAATAGAATGAGTGTCTGTTAGAGGGTTGCAACTCCCATAGCCATAGGCGGACTATTGCTCTTCAAACCTGGCTCCCTGAGTATCTTGGGAGCACCAATTAATAGGAGCATGCTGAAAATGTCCACGGGAATAGCCAAAGGAGCATACACGGCTCATGGGAACAGCAGAAAATGTTCTTCGGAGCAGATCTGCCCGGAGCCCTTTGTTCTTTGTCTTCCTTGGGGCTGCTGACCAAGCAGTCATTTTTGCCTTCTGAGTACAGGAGGGGCTATGCTTGAATTAATCCTGTGTTTTACCCCAAGATAGCTCTTTTATGTCATATTCTTTGTGTCATTTCTTCCAGACTGTAGGTCCTTATATCAAGTCCTCATCATCAGCATCCATAGTGACAAACGTTTCCTTTGTGATAAGAAAGCTTAAGATCTATTGTCTTACCAACTTTGAAATATGCATTAAAGTATTATTAACTATAGTTCCATGCTGTACCTTATTCTCTTGACCAATTTTTTCATAACAGAAGTTTGTATCTTTAACCCCTTCACCATTTTACTCACCCTCACCCCCCATCTCTGGCCACCACCAAAGTGTTTTCTGTATCTATAAGCTTAGTTTTTGTAAATGTATTTTACATATAAGTAAGATTGTTTCATATTTATCTTTCTCTGCTTGATGTATATCACTTAGCATAATGCCCTCAAGGTCCATGTTGTGGTGGATGAAAAGCTTTTCTTCCTTTTTATGTCTGAATGATAGTCCATTCCACATGTTCTTCATCTATTCACTTATCAATGGACACAGGTTGTTTTCATATCTTGACTATTGTATTTAATGCTGCAATGGACATGTGGGTGCATATATCTATTCTAGTTAGTGTTCTTGTTCTCTTCAGATAAATACCCAAAAGTGACATTGCCAGATCAGAAAGTAGACCTATTTTTATCTTTCAGGACTCACTGTGTTTCATCCTGGAGGTTCCTACAAACATTCCCATGAACGATGCATGAGGGTTGCCTTGTCTCAACACCCTCACCAACACTTGTTATCTCATTTATTTATTATTATTACTATCATCATCATCATCATCATCATCATCATCATCATCATCATCACAGTTGTGAGGTGATATGTCATTTTGGTTTTAATGTGCATTACCCTGATGATTACAGTTGTTGGGCACTTTTCCATGTGCCTCCTGGCCATCTGTATGTATGTGTTCCTGGCTACATAATTTTGATACTCTGTCCATTTTTTAATTAGTTTGTTTGTTTTTTTCTTTTACAATAGAATTGAGAGAGTTCTTCTTATATTTTTAGAAATAGTTTTTTTATTTTATTAAATTGATTGTAGTGATAGTGTTTAACACAATTATACCGGCTTCAACCGTTCAATTTATAATACATCAACTCTATATCGCACTGTGTGTTCACCAGCTGAAGTCAAGATCTCCTTCAGTCACTGTATGTTTGACCCATTTACCCTTCTCTAAACCCTCCCACCCCCACTCTTTCTTAGTAACCACCACACTGATGTCCCTGTCTATGAGTTTCTGTATGATTGTTCCTTGTTAGTTCACTTGTTGCTTTCATTTTTGTATCTCACATGTGAGTGAAATCATATGGTTCTTGACTTTTTCCATCTGACTTATTTTCCTTAACATGGTATTCTCAAGATCTATGCATGTTGTCACAAATGGCAGTATTTCATCTTTTCTTATGCCTGATGGGTATTCCATCATATTTAATACACATGTTATTTATCCTCTAGTAGCGAGTAAAGTTGACGTATTATTATATATCTGTTGGCCATCTCCATTTCTTGTTGGGAAAATTGCCTGTTTGGCCCTCTACT
>PVKZ01009516.1:0-10793 GCA_004027375.1 Macroglossus sobrinus
AATATTACTCAGCCATAAGAAGAGATGAAATACTGCCATTTGCAACAACATGGATGGACCTCGAGATAATCATGCTAAGCGAAAGAAGCCAGACCGAAAAAGTTGAAAATCACATGATATCACTTATATGTAAGATATAAACCTAAAAGCAACAAATGAACAGGACAAACAAACAGAGACTCATGGAGATGGACCAGAGCGTAAGGGGTGGGGGAGGAGGGGAGGTAGATGGAATAAAGGGGGTCAAATATAGGGAAGTAAGGGGAGGGTAAAGTGGGTAAAGGGGAGCAAATATATGGTAGCTGAAGGAAACTGGACTTTGGGTGGTAAACATACAACAGAATATACGGATGTCAAATTATAATGTATAATGAAAATTATATAATTGTTTTAACCAATGCTACCCTAATAAACTTAATTTAAAAAAATGGAATCATCCTTAGATTAAATATGTCTAGACCAGAAAGTTATCCTTCTGCTTTTTTTTTCTTATGCCTTCCTGGATCAGGAAATCACTAGTCCATTCAGGATCTAAGCCTCAGCTCTGACATCTGTGTGAACTAAGGCAAGCTATTCCCCCTTTTAATTCTCAAATTCCTCAAATTAGGCATATAGAACTAGATGATTTCTAAAGGTCAATTGAATGCTGCCATTATTGTTCTAGAGTTCTGTTTAATAATTACCTAAGGCTATGGATTTACAAAATTCTCAAAATAAGAAGAGTTAAGAACGAATAAATCAAGATTATGTTTCCTAATGGACTTTTAGTTGAAAAGAACTTAACTGAAAAGGCATTTTAACAAGTAACCTGTATCTCCAGCCCCATTTCCTATTAAAATCTGATTGAAATAACTGAAAGGATTTTTTTTACACCTCATATAATTACTTTTTTTTTTTGGTGTAGTGAGAACATTTAAGATCTACTTTATTAGTAACTTTCAAGTATATAATACTGTATTGTTAGCTATAGTCACCATGTCATACATTAGATCCCCAGGACTTATTTGTCTTATAACTGGAAGTTTATACACTTTGACCAAAACCTCTCCATTTCTCCCACCTCCAGCATCTGGCAACCATCATTCTACTCTTTGTTTTATGAGTTAAATGTGTTTTTTTTTAGGTTCCACATATAAGCGAGGTCTTTCTCTATGTGACTTATTTCAGTTAGCATAATGCCCTCAAAACCCATCCACATTGTCACAAATAGCAGGCTTTCCTTCTTTATATGGCCGAGTAATATTCCATTATATATATAAATCTTTTCTTTATACATTCATCTGTCAATGGACACTTAGGGTTTTCCATGTCTTGGCTATTTTGAATAATGCATCAATGAACATGAGGGTGCAGATATCTCTTCGTGATAGTGATTTCATTTCCTTTGACTATATACCCAGAAGTAGAACTTCTGGATCATATGGTAGTTTTATTTTTATTTTTTTGAGGAACCTCCATACTATTTTCCATAGTGGCTCCTCCAACTTACATTCTCCCCAACAGTGCATGAGGGTTCCCTTTTAAGAGTCATTTAGACTTACATTTGTTTGTAGGAATTAACAGGTCTATGTCAGTAAGTTCCTGTTTTCGTAGTATTACCACTAATAATAGCTAGTATTTATGAAACACTATAATGTTCCAGGCACTAGGCTAAACATTTCATAGGCATTGTTTCACTTAATCCTCAAAACTTCACAAATAAGATAACATCATTATATTAATTTTTTTTTCAAATAAGGAAGCTGGAGTTTGGAGAGATTAAGTTACTTTTAAAATATAACATATATGAAGTAGCAGAGCCAGAATTCAAATATGAATCTTCCTGACATAAAAGTCTATGCTCTTAACCACCATTTAAAAATATCTCCTAAATATACTGGTAACAGAACAAACCACTCACTGATGCTTTAGGACTTTAAATTATTAGATATATGAACCAAATTCAACTGAGAAAAAGGACTCATTCCTGGTCTGGAATTGTCACCTCATACAGGGTTCTGTACTGTTGACTAAGAGACTGCCTTTCACATATGGCATGATATTCCCATCTCTTGAGAAAATCTTATTTCCTGAAAAATCAAAAATACTTCATCTGCAGTAGAAAATAATTTCAATGGGTCTGTACTTTAGTTGGTGCCATAAAATTCAACTTTGCCCAAACCTCACCGTGGCCTCTGGTAATCTTTCCTGATAACCCACTTCTGTTCTTACTTAAATATCCCTTTTGACTACCTCACAGTGCCTGTGCAAATCTCTCTTAGCACTAAACACTCACTACAGTAATTGTCACTTTACTTGTGTCACATTTCTAGGAGGGTAACCTCTTGGGACATAGGCACCAGGCTTTATTCAATTTATATCTCCAATGCCTTTCACAGTGCCTCCTTTCACAGTGCCTGATTATAATCTCAGACACCTGCCTATGAATTAATCAATTTAATGAATGCGTGGTCAATGACTGGCCTACCTAAAAGGGAAATGCAATTCAGGTTACTCTCAAAAGAAATTGTAGAGCTATGACACTATAGTAATACAATAATTGATATGTCAATAAAACCGTATACTAATTAACAAGTGTTCTTGTTCACATTGGCCAAACCAAAATCCGGAGAAAATAACTTAATCTATCGGGAGATAAGAACTGTCGCTAGACGACATGATTATGGCCAGCTTTGAAGTTTCTGAGGGAAAGCGGTGTAGATACCGGGTTTTCAGTTCCGACGCCTGGTGGTGCTACAGGCTAAAAAGTAGGAGGAGGAGCCAGCCCTTGGATAGTCATAGACTCCATCTTAGAAAAGGCAAAATCTGAAAGGTGCTGGGGGTGGAGGCGGCTAGGGAAGCGTCGGCAGCGAGTTCAGATTTTAGTCCTTTCTTCCAATGAATGGGGACTAGACATAAATTGATGTTATACCTCTTATAAGACCTCCGAAGTCTTCTTTTAGTAAAGACAACGCACTTAGAGGATAAGCAGAAAATCGGGCGAGAGAAAATCTGGCGGAAGAGGGAAGTGGTGAGTTTTCCTTTTTCTTCCTGAGCGTTGGCCCAGGCGGCCCAGGAAGGAGAAAGCTGCTATTTAAAGCCAGTTTCCCGACGTCTGGCGCTGGCGGCGGAAAGGGGAATGCGTATACGCGTCTGCGCAGCAGCGGGAGGACAGGCGAATGCTGGGTGGTTTCCAAGGAGATCAAAGAATATTTTAGATCCAGCCACAGAAAAGCCTTTGCTTCCGAATATAAAGTCTGTTTTTTGAGAAAAACCTATGAATCTGAGATGGTACCCCTTTGAAAAATTCTTCTGAACGTTCCAGAATGTGCTCTAGGGGCGTGCGTGAGATTTGTGTGAAGTTCTCATAATTGGAAACTACACAGTCAGTTTAACTAATTTCCATTTTCACAATAATGTGTGATGCAATAGTGGGGTAAGTCATTTGCTCATTCGTGTGAGAAAATCGCTGGATGAAGAACAACCCAAGGTAAGTTGGACCCTCACAGCAAGGAATGGTAGGTGTCAACACTTGTCCGGGACAAATCACGACCATCAGTGACAACCTTTCAGATCCATGCCTCTCAGCAATCTGGTTGTCAAAGTCTCAGCTGAAGAATTAGTCTCAGTAAATAAGAAATGGCTGAATGAATTCTCCAACCTCTGGAGAGTACTCACCAAACATTTTAAATACTGCTGATACCTGTGCATTATAAACATCCACTGCAAGAAAATTAGGAATTTCATGGCTACGTGGCAAATATTCAGGCAATTCACAGTGAAAATAGTTTCAGAAATATCTTTCTTCATGTGAAGGATGTTGGGTGACTATTCCATAGAACTGGTCATGTTGACATGTATCTGCTGATCTTGGAGTACTGCCAGACACCGACTTCACCTTTTTAAGGATCATAATCTCAGCACTCTAGAATACAAAGAAAATGCCTTGACCTTTCTTTTCAGAATTTTCTTTGCATTGACTGTTAAACACATTCTGCCAACCCAATGCAGAACAGAAGGAAGAGAGATACATGCAACTTCATCTTCATACATTACTTCATCTCCAATGAAATTAGGTTCCTAGAAGTTGAAAACAAGACAATAACTAGAAACAAGTATCATCCTTAGTATTCTTGCATTTAGGCTCTAGGTAAAAAGGAGAGAAAAATATCTTCTTTCTGAATAACAGAGTTATTTTATGTCTCAAACTTCAGTACTGTTTAATTCTGAAACATAGATAATTGTTAATTTACAGTCAACAAGTACTGATGGCTTAGCTATTTTTATCTTTTTATTTACCTCGCAATAGTCTGTTTATAAGCCAGTAGCCTCTTTATTGTTAAATACAATGCATTTTTCTGCTCATACCTAATTTTCTTTGATCTTCCAAAGGTAAGTTACCTCTAAAACTTTGTGTAGACTATCCTTGCAGATACCTTGAAGCTTGATAAGGAAACTCATCCTAGGTCTATAAATAAAATGATAGTTTTTATAATTTCCCAGGGGAGGTCAGGCTATATTTAAGTTATCTTTTGCTTAGTATTTCACAGATGATGGCTGATAAACTGTGATAGTCTGCTTTTCAGCAGGACTGGTCTCCATCTATTAAATTCAAGTAACTATTTGAGATGGTTAATGTTATGTAGTTGTTACTTTTTATTTGAAAAAAAAGTCATGTAATGATTTCTGACGACATAACACAAAATCAAATGCAGTTATAAAACTACAGTTGGTTTTGAACAATGCATGGGTCAGGAGCACTGACTTCCCCCAGTCGAAAATCCCCGTGTAACTTCTGACTCCCCCAAAACTTAAGTTGTCCCTTGGTATCTGCAAGAGATTGTTTCTAGGACTCCTGAGATACTAAAATCCAACGATGCTTAAGTTCCCTGTACAAAATAGTATAGATCAGTGCATTCAGTTGGCTCTCAGAATCCACAGACTCCCAACCTTGGATCCAAACGGTATAGGTACTTATTGAAAAAAATCTGCTTATAAATGGACCTGCACAGTTTAAAAGCACATTGTCCAAGGGTCAACTGTACAGGGAAAAAAGTCACTAATAGAAACAAAAAGTCTCTTATTTAAGGCATAATCTACTGAGTTGCTGTGTAGCTCATTTATTACAGTGCTAAAGTTTGTATTCGTTAATTTTTACTGTTTTTTAATTTATTAAACATCAAAAATAATTCATTCTTTATCAGTTAATATCCCAGCATCTCCAGTAATTTGGACTGAGAAAACAAGCTGTATATTATCAAATCAGTAGAACTTATGGCAATGTCTGGCCATGATTTCTCTTTTCAAGGGAACAGTTTATACTAATAGACTACGATGATACTCCTTAAACAAAAAATGCTAATATTCTCATGCAAGTGTCCTTTTCAAAACCATTAGTTGCATATTTATATTGGGAGAAGAGAGTCAAAAACACCTTCATTTCCCTTGCTTGAATCACCTTTATTTTGAAATCCTGTTTGCTTGAGCTTTGTGGAATGTATATCTTAATAGACTATGGAAAACTTGTTTGTATCCTTAATAAGGCAAAAGCAAGTTGTTTGAGTGTTATCACAGGTCCACAATTTCTACCCTAAGATAATAAAAGGTCCCAGAACATTCCCTTCCTATGATAGAATATTTCTCATATATTTCCTGCAGGGTCTCAATGGTAAGTCACTGAAAAAATCCTCTTTTGCCATCTGATTGCTGAGTGAGTAAAGCCAGTTTGTGGGCTGAAGGTTTTTGCAGGGCTGAAGATTCTTCTTTTTTGAAAAAGGGCTGTTAATATGGATAATCTCTCTATATTGTTTGGCATTATCTTTGATAGGGAAAAAACGGTCTTGTAAATCCCTTTGACTATTTTTTCTCTTAGTTCTTGTAATTTTTGTCTCATGGCAGTCAAGAGACTCAAACAACCCTCTAGTCCAGAAAAGAGAGGTAAGCCGAATTATAGTAGATGCTGTAGAATATGTTCTTATTTACTTTTGAAATGGATGATCTTTTTGTTTTATAGTAAGATTATGATGACTTGCTGTCATTCTCTTTGATACAGTTGAAAATATTTTCTGTTCTCTATATAAAACTCATCATTCATACATTTTAATGTATTGGATTTTATTGAAAATAATATTCATAATTATAAAAGTGACTTGTAAGATAATTTCTCTAATTGGGAAGTATATGAAAATAAAGTCAAACCTAAGAAATTAAGCCTAATGTAATGACATAATTCTTCATTATATAATAGATTCCTTTATTATGATATAATTATTTATAAATATATAACATTTTATTTAGAATTTAATATGGTATGTTGCATTTATAATACACATGATTTTTTGTTAAAGGGTACTCAAGGAGGAATGTGAACTCATCAAAGTTTAAAAACTTAAACAATTTAAAATAACATAGTGGATATGATGCATTGACATCTGGTAACCATCTACAATATAACATCAGTACCGATTCTGTCATCTCTAAAAGAGAAGCTTCCATTTATTTCTAGATATATGAATAGCATTGAAACTGGAAGAAAGGTGAAAACTTATGAATTGTGAAAACGCTTATGACTCAACATGGGAAGGTTTAACAGTTTTTTTGCACAACAAACCTAATGTGTTCTTGAGTATTTTTTTCTCTGAAATCTTAGATTTTAATTTTTTTAATTTTTAAACTTGTGAGAGGTGCTAGATTTTGTAATTTTCTTCATATTTCCTTCTTTCCTCTCCTTTATGTGATCTCAAAATTCACCATAACAGCTTTAATTCAGAAAACCTATCATAACTAAATAGTTACATGCTTGGTTAAATGTAAAATATCAAGTGATCTACCAGTCATGATTTACCTTTATAAATGATCTTTACTACATCTATTTTTTTACCTTAATTAAGTTTTGTAGCCTGTGTAAACAGCTGTTTTTAAAAATTTGGATCTTGGGTTTTATTCACCTGGATGCATTGTGTTAAAGGCTGAATGTCAATGAATTAAAATATTTTGAATTATTATAATATTAACATAAAAGTAATCATCATAAAAAACAATAATAATATCAACAGAATACAAGCATTTATTTTCCAGTTGTTAAGAAAGGGAAACTGTGATTATCCATTTTTTTAAACCCAATTACAGAAAATAAATAAGAGCTTTAAAAAACGTCATACCATTGTTACATTTAATAAATCATCCATTCCAGTTTTCTGGAAATACAGGGGATAGAGGAACAGGTTAAATGACACCATGAGGAAATAATCAGACAAATTAAATATGTAGGATATCCTATAAGACAACTGGTCTGGGCACTTAAAAAATTCAACATCATAAAAGACAAGGACTGTTCTAGTTTAAATAGATGTAACACCCAGGACAATCATAAAACTTGGTTAAAGAACAAATTTTCTAAAACATTTCTTATAACAGAATAAGAAAGTAAGTGTGTTTGTAAAAGGAACTCAAGAGTGAATATGAATTCTTACCAAAGCTGAAGAAAATCAGGGAAGGATGATTATTGAGATTTCATAGGGACTGGATTTTTACATAACATTCTGGAATTATTATTAATTTTGTTAAGTGTGAGTTTCATTATGATCATGGGAATGATGTCCTTATACTTAGGAGATCCCTGCTGAAATATCTAGAGGTGAAGTGTCATGATATCTTCAAGTTACTTTCAGATAAGTCAGCAAAAAAGGGGGTATGTTTGTGTAGAGTAAAATCTGTAGATAGGACAAATGTGACAAAATATAAATAATTTTAAATTTATTAGTTAAGGTAGAATTATGTTTAGTTCTTTTTCACTTTTTAACTTCTATACAGTATATTTGAAATATTTAGTATAAATATTTACTTAATAGACTTTTTTAGAGCAGTTTTAGGATTTACAGAAAATTGAGCAGATACTGTAGAGAGTTTCCATATACTGCTTTCTCCCACTCACAGTTCCCCCTCATATTAACATCCTGCATTAGTACAGTACATTTATTGTAATTGATGAACCTATATTGATCCATTATTATTAACTAAAGTCTGCAGTTTACACTGGGTTTCACTCATTGTGTTGTATATTCTATGGATTTTGAAAAATGCAAATGCATGTACCCACCATTACAGTATCACAAAGAAAAGGTTTAATGCCCCCCGAAGTCCCTTGTGTTTTATCTATTGATTTTCCTCCACCTTCTCCATAGCAACCACTAATATTTTTAATATATCTGTACTTTTGCCTTTTCCACAATGTCAGGTAGTTGCAATAATAGTGTATGTAGCCTTTTCAGACTGGCTTCTTTCACTAAGCAGTATGCCTTTAAAGTTCAATTCATTTTTTTTGCTTGAAAACTCATTTCTTTTTATCAAATATATATTTTTAAAACACAAAACAACAGAAACTTTTAAAAACTAATACAAACAGCAGCATATATATCTTGTTTGGCACCTGATTTACCAAATTATCTTTTAAAAGACATTTTTAAAACAATTGGAAAATTTTCAACATTTACTGGGTATTTGGTATTATGAAGTAATTCACATTGCTAGATGGGATAATTGAAGTTATGTAGAAAATTCTCTTATCTGTTAGAAAAATAAAAATACTGACATTCACAAGGATTATCCAGCTTTATTTGAAGATTTTCATGTGGCTTAAATGCACCAACTTCCAGGGAAATGTAAAGTGGGAGCAGTGCAAGAGAGAAATATGAGTAAGGAGAATATTTTCGTATTCATGAGAATGTTCTCATGTGAATTCTGTGCTTTTCTGGGGCCACTATACTTTTCTGTCAGCTTGAGTG
This sequence comes from Macroglossus sobrinus, assembly GCA_004027375.1. Lineage (NCBI taxonomy): Eukaryota > Metazoa > Chordata > Mammalia > Chiroptera > Pteropodidae > Macroglossus > Macroglossus sobrinus. Next base: position 8,763 of record PVKZ01009516.1, read on the forward strand.
TGAGGATGGTAACCACAGAGATGCACGCATGCCTTAACTCTGAATAAAAACTGGGAACTGCCCATTCAAAGCCACCTTTCATCCTAGGACTGGTTTCTCTCTTCCAGTTTCTGAAATTGATTTTTTTGCAGTTTCAAAAGAGCTGCTTGGATCTGTGAGGAAACTGGAATGGAATTTTGTCCGTTTGCCATGTCGTTATGGATGCAATGAAAAAGTCGTTCAAAATTCAGACTTCGGCACATTGAGAAATACTACTTGAAAATGTTCCATTTAGATTGCCATCCGTCTGAAAGAAGACTGGGATTTTCTTAATGTTTTGGAGAAAATAAACACTCGAAAAGGACGCTGGGTGGCGCTGCAGCATCAGAAGTAGAAGGAAGAAAGCGACCAGTCTTCCCTCGGTTAGCCAGACGCTGGGCTAAAAAGGCAAGCAGGAAGAGGAGGCTTTCTAAGGAGGTGACTCCGAGAAATCGGGGCCCTAGGCGTCTCCACTTTTCTCAATATATGGGAGATACGGGGAAATAGAGTCAGCTACAACAGGAACTGGAGCTGGGTAAGGTTTGCTGCGAGACCAGAAGGCGATGGAGGCCAGAGAGGGAAAGGAACGCTTTCTGAAACAAAGGCAAGTTTTGCTATTCTTTGTTTTGCTGGGCATAGCTCAGGCTGGTTCCAAGCCTAGGCATTATTCAGTGGCTGAGGAAATGGAGAGTGGTTCCTTTGTGGCTAATTTGTTAAAAGACCTGGGGCTGGAGGTAGACCAGCTAGCTGCAAGAGGGCCCCAGATCGTTTCCAAAGGAAAAAAAATGCGTTTGCGTTTGGATAGGCAGACCGGGGATTTGTTGTTAAATGAGAAACTGGACCGGGAGGAGCTGTGCGGTCCTATCGAACCCTGTGTGCTACCTTTCCAGGTGTTATTTGAAAATCCCCTGCAATTTTTTCAGGCCGAGCTACGTATTAGGGACATAAATGATCATTCCCCGGTTTTCCTAGACAAAGAAATAATTTTGAAAATTTCAGAAAGTATCACTCCTGGAACTGCTTTTCTAATAGAACGTGCCCAGGACTTGGATGCAGGAAGCAACAGTCTCCAAAGTTACACAGTCAGTCCCAATTCCCACTTCCACCTTAAATTACAAGACAGTTCCGATGGCGTAATATTACCACAGCTGGTGCTGGACAAAGCACTGGATCGCGAAGAACAGCCTGAGATCATGTTAACCCTCACTGCACTGGATGGCGGGACTCCACCCAGGTCTGGCACCGCCTTGGTCCGTATCAAAGTCCTGGACATCAATGATAATGCCCCAGAGTTTGCAGAGCTGCTCTATGAGGTGCAGGTTCCAGAAAACAGCCCCATTGGATCCCAGGTTGCCATTGTCTCTGCTAGAGATTTAGACATTGGAGCCTATGGAGAAATAACTTATCAATTTTCCCAAGCCTCTGAAGATATTCGCAAAACTTTTCAAATAAATGCAAAATCAGGAGAACTCCTTTTAAGACAGAAACTAGATTTCGAATCCATTCAGAATTATACATTAAATATTCAGGCGACAGATGGTGGGGGTCTTTCTGGAAGTTGTGTGGTATTTGTCCAAGTGATAGATTTGAATGACAACCCTCCGGAACTGTCAATGTCAACACTTATCAATGAAATCCCAGAAAACTTGCAGGAGACCATAATTGCTGTATTCAGTGTTTCAGATCCTGACTCAGGAGACAACGGAAGGATGGTTTGCTCCACCCAAGATGATCTTCCTTTCTTCCTTAAACCCTCGGTTGAGAATTTTTACACTCTAGTGACAAACACAGCCCTGGACCGAGAGACAAGATCTGAGTACAACATCACCATCACCGTCACCGACTTGGGGACACCCAGGCTGAAAACAGAGCACAACATTACCGTACTGGTCTCCGACGTCAACGACAACGCCCCGGCCTTCACCCAAACCTCCTACACGCTGTTCGTCCGCGAGAACAACAGCCCCGCCCTGCACATCGGCAGCGTCAGCGCCACAGACAGAGACGCGGGCG
>PVKZ01009517.1:0-10793 GCA_004027375.1 Macroglossus sobrinus
GCGCGTGCGGGGTGGGTGACAGGACGGGGTGGGCGCGTGTGAGGTGGATGTGTGTGGGGTGGGCGCGTGCAGGGTGGGTGACACGACGGGGTGGGCGCGTGTGAGGTGGGTGACAGGACGGGGTGGGCGCATGCAGGGTGGGTGCACTGCGGGTGGGCACATGTGGAGTGGGTGACAGGACAGGGTGGGTGTGTGTGGGGTGGGCACGATGATGGGTGGGCGTGTGCGCGGTGGGAGCACGCGGGGGGAAGCGGGCGGCCCCCCTCACCGCTGCTCCATCTCCTGCTTCATGTCGATGCCCTGCTTCTCCAGCAGCTCGCGCTGCGCGAAGGCCCAGTCCACGGGCTCGGCGGGCGTCTCGGCGCAGGGCGTGCGCTCGCGCTCCTGCCGCGCCTGCTCCGGGTGGTTGAAGCGGAACACGTGGCTCTTTCCCATGATGATGCGGTTTCCTGGGGCACGGAGGCAAGGCCAGGGGTGGGGGCCCCGCAACGTCGGGGCGGCCTCAAGTGGTGACAGAGGCGGGAGGGGGAGGGGGAGGGGAGAACTGGGCTCCCGGCGGGCCGCCCCGAGCCAGGCCCGAAACCACAGGGGAGAAGGGGCGGGAGCAGTGACCCGTGCCCTGCCCCCACCCCGCACGCCCACAGCCCTAGAGCGGGCGGGCCCCACCTGCGGGGCGCGGCCAGAGCGGGCGGGCCCCACCTTCGGGGCGTGGCCAGAGCGGGCGGGCCCCACCTGGGGGGCGTGGGCAGAGCGGGCGGACCCCACCTGGGGGCGTGGCCAGAGAGGGGCGGGCCGCACCTGCGGGGCGTGGCCAGAGCGGGGCGGGCCGCACCTGCGGGGCGTGGCCAGAGCGGGCGGGCCCCACCTGCGGGGCGTGGCTAGAGCGGGCGGGCCCCACCTGCGGGGCGTGGACCGGGCCGCCCGCCCGGCCGTACCTGACCGCAGGATGCTGGGCTCTGTGACCTTCTTGCCATTGACGTAGGTGTCTGCCCCCTCGCAGGGCTCCAGGGTCACCACGGCTACAGGACAGGCGGGAGGGGCAGGCAGGACCGTGAGGGGCTGGCACCGCGGCCCCCACCAGCGTCCCTGCGCCCCGCCGGCCGCCAGCCCTCCCAGGCCCGGACCTCCGCGGGCGGCGCTACCTTCGCTGCCGCCCCGGGAGTCGCTCCGGAAGACGCAGTGCTCCTCCTTGATGAAGTGCCCGCTCAGGACGATGTCCTGCCGCCGCTCCGCGTCCTCGCGGCCCACTCTGCGGGGGACGGGGCGCCGTCAGCAGTGCCCCCGATGCCCCCTGCCCGCCGGGGCCTCCAGGGACGCCCGGCCACGCTCTTACGGAAACACCCAGGTGCACGTGAGTGGGAGACACAGGACACACCCAAACGCAGCGGGTCCTGGGAGAGCCGCACCGCCCAGTGGCGGGCAGCGCGGCCCTGGCCAGTGCGGGAAGGCGGCGCCCCAGCCTCACAGCCCAATGCCTGCCGCCCCACCTGTGATCCCACCCCACCGCCCGACGCCTGACACCTGACGCCTCACCTGGTGCCCCAGCCCCACCGCCCAAAACCTGGCGCCTGACGCCCCACCTGTGAGCCCAGCCCCACCATTTGACACCTGCCACCCCACCTGTGATCCCAGCCCCACCATTTGACACCTGCCACCCCACCTGTGATCCCAGCCCCACTGCCCCACCTGGTGAGCCCGTCCTTGACGTAGTACAGGAGGCACTCGGACATCAGCGGGTCCTCGTTCAGGTTGACAAGATGTGGCGTCTGGGGGGGGGACAGGAGGATCACCTGTTCTGCGGGCAGCAGGAGCCCAGTACCGGCTGCCTGCCCGGCCCCTCTCTCCCTGCGTGCCAGTTCACCACTGGCCTGAGCCTCGCCCGGCAGGGGACACCATGCCCCCCTGGCCGGGCAGGGATGACAGGAGACGTGAAGGAAAAGGCTCCTTGAGGACGAGCCTTTGACAGGGACCCAGGGTCTTGGGGGGCATGGTGACATGCAGGGGAAGCGGGGCTTCGGGAGGGGCTGGGGGCCCAGACCTCAGCACGGGCTCAGGGGGCTCTTGGAGCTACGATGGGCCCTTGGACATGCCAGGTGCAGAGGGTCCCAGCATGGCCCTGCACCCCCACCCCCCGAGATCCTGGGCACCCTGGAGCGAGGGCTCCAGCAAGTATTTGAGCCAAGGATTACGACACTGGCCCTGGGAGCCTTGGGCCTGGGGGCTGGGAGCAGAGAGGGTGTGAAGGTCCCCTCCCAATCACCCCCACCTCTCCTGTCCCCGGTCCAGCAAAACGTGGCCCAAGAGCAAGTGACCAGCTGAGCACTGCCCTCGGTGCCCCGCCCCCCATCCCTGGGGCAGCCACTACGGCTCCGCCCACTGGGGCCCAGACCCACCCCCACTTTCTCCTTGGCTCTCATCTGAGTCGTCCTGGGCCCCGACCCTCCCTTAGCTCAGGAACCCCACCCACCCTGTCCCAGGCAAGCGTCCTGCAGCCTGGTGGAGGCCGGGACTGCTGTCTGGTCCCCCCCCGGACACCTTGGGGCCAGCCACCCCCGCCCCCGAATGGCAAGTCCGTCAATGCCCCACCAGCGCGGCCGTGCGAGGTTCTGAAGACCGGGTCGTCAGCCACCAGGACAGAGCACCCCGGCACCCCCGTCCCCGAGCGGGAGTGTGTGGAGGGGCCGTGCCGGGTGGGGGCAGCTGACCGTGGGGCTCCTCGGAGCCCCAGGGACGCTGTGGTTCTTGGGCGGTGTCTCAGCTGTCCCCCACGGCCACCCTCCCACACCTGGGCCGTGCCCAACCCGAGGCCACGGGGACACGGTGAGCTGCAGGCACCCAGAGCCCCAAGGCGCCTGCTCCCCGGTTCCACATGCCAGCCCGGGGGTGCCCTGCCCTCCGGGAAGGGGAAGGGGCAGGGTCCGAAACAGCCCAGAACAGCCGGCTGCCGATGACAACCAAGGCCGCGGGAGGGGTGTGAAGTACGACACCTCAGGGCCACCCCTGCTCCCGCCCTGCCCCGGGTCTGATGTCCGAGGCCACAGGGACGCCCGGCGTGAGCAGGCGGGGCTGGGTCTCCCCCTCGGGGGGCCTGGCTGTGCGAGTGTGGCCCCCGGTTCTGGGACCCGGGCCGTGCTCCCCGCCCCCCAGCGTTGCCGAGACCCCGCTGGGCAGCCCCGAAGCTGGGCCTCGCTCCTACCTTCTTGGGGGAGAACACGCCCAGGGTCCCGCCGTCCTCCCGCATGGCCACGCCCATCTCGGCCAGCAGCGCCTCCCTGGGGGACAGAGTCGGGGTCCCTGTGAGCCCAAGAGGCTGCGGGAACTGCCTGCCGCCAGCTGACCAGTCGACTGACCCAGAGCCGGAGGGCTTTGGCCACACGCTCCGTGGGCAGTGGCCGTGCAGTGACCCCTCTGGCCGGGGAGTTAAGGTGTCCACTGGAAGGGACGGGCCACCTGATCAAGGGTCGAGGCCACAGGGGACGTGAGGTGGGGTCGCTGGGTGAGCGGGGTGGGCCTGCCCCCGCGGCCCACCTCTCCGTGTGGATGGCAGGTCACCGGGGGCAGGGGACGGGCAGGCCCACCTCTCCATGCAGATGGCAGGACACCGGGGGTGGGGGACGGGCGGGCCCACCTCTCCGTGTGGATGGCAGGACACCGGGGTTGGGGGACAGGCGGGCCCACCTCTCCATGCGGATGGCCTCCGTCCTGCGCAGCTTCTCCTCCCAGGTCTCGTTGAGCTCCGCTATGATCTTCTCTGTCTCCTGGGGGGAGACAGCCGAGTGAGGGCGGGGCCCGGGGCAGGGAGCGGGCAGAGGCCCCGGGGGCCGGCAGAGGGGAGCCGAGCCCGTCTGCAGGACACTGAGATCCCAGTCCCCGGCCCCTCAATGTCTGGGGACCGAGGGCTGAGCGGTCAGCGTGTGTCCCAAACCGCAGACTCTCCTGCGGACGCACCCAGGGAAGGGGGGCAAAGGCAGAGTGACCCCGCAGGGGACGCAGGGGCTGGGCGTGACGCCCACAGGTGCCTCACTGCTTCCTCCCACCCCGCCCTGCACGGCCCCGCCCCAGGCGGGCCGCCACGCCCCGTAGGGCCCCATGTCCCCCAGGTGGGCCCCATGTCCCCCAGGTGGGCCCCATGTCCCCCAGGTGGGCCCCCGTACCCCAGGTGGGCCCCCGTACCCCAGGTGGGCCCCCAGTCCCCTCAGTGCCCGAGGTCTGGCCTCTCCCCGTAACTCAGGAAACCTAAACCCAGCCGGGCCCGCTGCTAGGTGTCAGAGTGATCGTGGGCACAGGGGTCAACAGATATTCATGCGCACGGGACACCTAGGACAGCCACCCGCCGCCCTCGGCAGGAAACGGGGGACCCTGCGGTGCCGGGCAGAGGGCGGTGACGGTGACAGGAACGGTGACGAGCTCGGAGGGAATGCCAGGGCCACCACTGGGCTCATCGCGCCTCCAGCCAGCCCCTCCCCCGGCCCCGGGTGCAGACGGTGGGGGGGCGCTCCGAGGCCCTGACACCCACATCCCCCTGCTCACCCCACTTCCGGTGGCCTGCATCTCGCCCGGCCCCACCCTCACCTTCAGCCTTTCGATGGCCTCCTCGCTGCCCGGGGCAAACAGGAGGCGCTCGTGCAGGCTGGACACGGAGGCCGCGCGGCTGGACAGGGCCGAGAGCGAGGACGAGGGGCTCATGCCCACCAGGGCGTTGGTCACTGTGGAGAGAGTGTCAGGGGCTTCACTCAGCGGCGCCCGGCCATGGTGACCGTTATTGTTCTCAAGGTCGCAAATGTCTGCGGGGGGGGGGGGAGGGGCAACACACGGGAGGAGAGAAGAGAGACACGAGTTGGGAGACAGCGAGAGGCAGGCGGAGAGATGTCTGGGGACGGAAGCCAGGGGTGGGGCGCAGCTGCCAGGCGCCCCGACAAGCGCATGCAAGGCCGCCTGCCACCCCCGTGATGGGCTCCGGCCCCAGGCCTGCCGCCCGCAGCTGCGCGGCACCCTGGCCGTCTCCCTGCCCTGGGCCCACGCACGCACGCTGAGCGCACACCCCCAGGCCGCTCGCAGCCCTGCACCAGGGACCCCGCCCCCCCCACCGTGCCACCCATCTACAACCCTGCACTGTCGCCACTCGGCGGCCACCCGCCAACACTGGGTCTGACGCTCGTCCTCACCCTCCCCGCCGTGGACCCCCACCCCACCTGGGCCTCTATGCACCCTCGAGCCCTGAGGAGCACCCTGGAGGAGAAGTGAACTGTGGGAACCCCCATGGGGGGAGCCCCGACTCCTCCAGCCTTAAGAGGCTGCTCCGAGCCCGGGGTCTCCCAGCACTGGGGCACCCAGGAAGCCCCTAGCCAACTAGGGGCCCCCTAAGCCCTGGAAACTGGGGCCGTGACACCCTCTGGGGTAGGGGGGTGCCAGACCCCCCTCCTGGCAGAAGCAGACACGCAGCGCAGCAGCGGCAAACAGGATGTGTGGGGTGCCGGGGAGGCTGAGGGCCCCGCGGCCCGTGGGGTGGGGGAGGCGCCGAACGGCTTGTCCCCTGCCCCAGGGGGGGAGCCAGGCCCGAGGCCAGCAGGGGACACAGGCTGGAGAACCTGGCAGCACTCAGACTCCTGGGGGGAGGGGTCTCGGGGTGTGCGGGCCACAGGGAAGCCGGAGCCAAGAGCCAGGGACGGACGTGGGCCCCTGGAAGTGACACTTGGAGCCCCCCGAGCCTCGGCAGCACATGGGGGGCCGGAGCGCCCAAGCTCGGTCACTTCCGGCCTGGGAGGTGGCCCCGGCTGTGCCCTGCCTCCCGCGCGCCTCAGCTTCCCATGTAGACATGGGACGTGAGCCCGCATCTCCCGCCTGTGCCCCCGACACCCGCGGGCGGGGCGAAGCAGGGTGCGCAGGGAGCGGCAAGGTGGGGATACACACATTTGGGTCCTCCAGGCACAGTGTTGGCTACGGGTGAGGAGAGGCGTGGGTGGGCGGGGAGAGACAGAGAAACAGAAGAGCAGGTTTGTCTCTGCGGGGTCCGGCTCGCCCGTCTCCGCCGGGCATGGGGCAGGCGGCGGCGGTGGCCGTCAGCAGAGACTCGGGGACCCAGGGACCGCCACAGCCCCGGCACCTGTGGCACGCCAGCGCGTGGCTTCCCGGGAAACCGTCTCTGGCCTGCCTGGGCCAGCGCCACGCCACACCCAGACCGCGCCGTCCCCCCGGAACCCCGGCCTCCCACCCAGGCGGCTCTGCCCAGAAGCACGAGCAGGGCCGTGGTGGCAGCCCGCCCCGCCCCAGCCCTGGCGGTGGCCCCAGAGGGATGCCAGCCCCCCACACCCCAGCCGCCCTGCCCAGGACAGACTGACGCGGGCACTCACTGTCGGTGATGTCCCCGAGCCCCTGGGCGTACAGCAGGTCCCGCAGCCGGGTCACCTCGTCCTTCAGCTCGCGGATCAGCTTGTTGTTGGGGTCCTCGTTGATGACCGCGTTACAGCGGATCTGCTTGGCCCGGTCGGCGTACCTGGGCGGCAACGGGAGAGGCGGGCTGGGCCCGTGCCCCGCAGGCCCCAGGAGTGGGGGTCACAGCGAGTGGGGCCTGGGGGCTTCGTCGCAAGGAACCACCCCCACTGCGAGTCGCCAGGGCCGCTGGCCAGAGACCTACAGGTGGGGTCACGGGGGCCTCGGCTTCCCCAAGACACGGTGGCATCTCCTCCCCACGGTCAGGTCCTCGCACCTGGACCCGGGCCCCAGGGTGGAGGGAGCCAGTGGGGGTGCGAGCGCGTCCACGTGTCTGCGTGTCCGAGCCCACGCCTCACACAGCCAGCGCAGACACAGTTACCGGTGGCGTGTGTCCCTGTGTGGGCCCCGTCTCCAGGGAGGCTGACCAGGCCTGAGGGCTGGGGGCCCAGCCTTCCCCACCCGCACACACTCCTCTCGCAGCCAGAGGGACCTTCGCTAATTAAAGACCCCTGGTGGCTCCCACGCCGACAGGTGGGTGCCAGCTGCCCAGCCCACGGGCACAGCTCTCCCGGCCTCATGCCACAGGCGCCCGGCATCACTCACAGCCCCAGAGAGCACCCCGACGGGCGGCGGGGCCTGAACGGGGCCCGTGAGGACCCAGGCGCCCCTGACAGCCACTGGAGCCTCAGGGAGTCACAGCTGAGACAGCCACTCTAAGAGGCACCCCTCTCGCTCCTGTTCCCGACTTGAGCAGGGAGCGAGCCCGCCCACCGAGCCCAGCGGGGCGCAGGGCCCCCCTCCCTCAGAAACACACCTCAGCGTGCTCAGAGTCTCGTCGTAGTTGATGTCCGCGGGGCTCAGGGCTGCCACCATCGCTGTCCTCGAGTTCCCACCTGTGGGGAAAGGACCAGGCTGGACCGGAGGGTCAGCCACGGCCACGGTCTCCCTGCTGTCCCCTCTTACATTTACGGCTGGAGAGGCCGAGGCCCAGGGATTTACTGTAGCATAAGGACTGTTCCTGTTCAATAATATCTTCCCTTTTATCGTTCTCATTGGGAATATTTTTCTCAGATTTATTCTCGGCCCAGGCAGCGTGGATGCCAGCACCAGGGACACGGACCGTCTGGCTGCTGGGCAGCGGCCTGTCACTCATCTCCAGCTCCTAACCTTGACTCCCGGCCGTGGGTCCTCTCAGGCCGCTGCCCGTCCGTGCTCGGGGTTTGGACAGGCGGCCTCGCCTTTCTGACTGTGGGGACCTGTGTCCTGGGGCCATCGTCCCAGGTTGTGGCCCCTGCCCGGACTGTTAGGTGGCAGTGTGAAGGGCTTGGGGTTTGATGCCAAGCCAGGAAGGATTAATTACGCGAGGGGCTCCCTGTGCCCCCATCCTGGGGCCAGACCTGGGCGTGGCCCTGTGGGAGGGGCCTCCTTCCCAGCCTATGCCTCAGCGGAAGGGACCCCATTCCCGTGACACTGCCACCTGCTCCGGCCTGGATGACTTTGGCATGCGATCTCAGCCGAGATGCAGCCGAGGAAGGCCAGGGATCCCCCAGTCAGCCTGGGACTCAGTTTACCCCCCTGGGCATCAGCCTCCCCAGCCGTGAACGTAGCAGGGAAGGACCCTGAGGTAACTTTTGTGGGGAGAAGGCATTTTGGTCTCCGTCTCCCCTCCTGTCCCTCACTGGTTTGGAACTCAGTCGAAGAGAAGGGACTTATGGCAGCCTGAAAAAACCCAGCAAGCAAGCAGGGCACCCCAGAATCACGGAGTCTCAGGTCCCTGCTACAGATGAGGAGACTGAGGTCGAGAGACAAGTGGGTACTTGGTCTGGGGGTCACAGACCTGGACCGGAGGCACCGACATGGGCGTGTGTGCCCTACAGCCCCGTGGGTCATCCTGGTCCCCCACACCTGCTGTCATTAACTCTTTTCTGGCCACTGCCCCAAGCCCTCTAGAAAGACGCCCCCATGTTTGCCTCAGCCTTGGCCCAGAAAGGGTGAGAGGCTTCCTAGTGGCCAGGCACCCCTTCCAGGCAGGAAGACGGGACAGTGGCCCAAGGTGGAGGTCAGGACCCCAGGCATGGGCGACCCCGTGCGTCCTCACCCAGGTTTTCCCTGAGCAGCCAGGTCAGCACGGAATCTCTGTACGGGATGAAATCTGTCTTCTTCTTTTTCTTGTTCTGTGGGGGAGGAACATGCAAGGTCATCCCCGAGCTCATGGAAGTGGAGGGGCGAGCGCAGTGCCTGCTGGGTGGTCCCCAAAGCCAAGGCTGCCACAGCGGCAGGGCTGGGCCAGTTCTCAAGGCTTTTCCCCGCCAGCCCGAACCCCAGGGCGCCACCCCAGGCTCCTTCCCCCGGGGCTGGAATCGGGAACTTGCTAGCATGTCCCTCAGCTTCCTCTTCTGTCCACCCCACCGCCTTTCTGGGCTACACAGCCGGGCCTAAGCCCAGGTGTGTGTGCTGGCATCACGGGCCAGCGTGTCCCCGCTCCACTCCGTCAGAACCAGTCTGAGCCCATTGCCCCCTCCCCCGCTCAACCACCAGCCGTGGCTCTAATGACTGAGAAGAAAAGCCCCACCACTAAATGTGGCGTTCTAGATGCCCTCTCCCCATCCTCACAGGAGTCACCCTCCATCTCCCCCGTCAAACTGTCCTGCAGTAGCCAGCTCGCACGCCCCTGCTTGAATGCCTGTCCCCCTCACCCCTGCCCTCACGGCGAGGCGTCCTCCACACCCTGGCTGTCCCTGTGGCTCTCTAGCCCTCTCCTAAGGCAAACAGACTTCAGCCCAGGCAATGGCTGCCGGGACTCATTCCTTGTAGACACTTTGTGACCGACTGAACCACCTCCCTCACCCCGGAGATCCAGATGTGCGCCCACGTCTGCCCCTCTGTGCGCACAGCTGCTTGAGGAATATCCGTGGGGCACCTGCCGTGGCCAGCAGACGGGGCCCCTGCCCACCACAGCCCCCTCCCGTGGAGATACACACAGGTGCCCATAGCAGACGGTGGCATTTCTCTGGGGGCAAACGCATTCGTCATTGTTTTCTAGAATGAGCCTCAGGGGGAGCTCCGCCAGCTCTCAGGGGACACGGATGGTGAACGCTCTTGAGACGAGCCGTCAGAGCGGGTTTCAGAAGTGCCACGTCCGTGCGAGCGGGGTCTGAGCGCCCGCGTCGTCGGCACGTCTCGCCTTTGGAAACTTGGCAGGTGGAAAGCTCTGATTTACTTTGTTCTGGGATTATTTCATTCTGGAGGCGGAATCCCTGCCATGTCTGTCCCTGCTCCCCCAGTAAATGCCCCACAATCAGTGGGTCACGTCAGCGAGGAGCACGAGAACCATGGTGGAGTCCGTGTCCCCTCCCCAGGGCCCACCCGGACCTCTGCGACATGGCCCCTCTGCTGTCCCAGCTGCCACCTCAGGCCACCCACTCCCAATGTCTTCCCCAGCAGCGGGGGACACGTTCCAGGCTCACTTAGACCTTGGGAGCCCCCCTGACACCCCGCTGCTTCCTGTCACCACAGTCAACTAGCTTCTGACTTGCCCAGGCCAGTCCCGGCCCACCCGGCCGCGGCGTCCCTGCCTGTCCCCCTGCCCCAGCGAGTCCCCTCCACTTGTGCCTCAAACCGTCTCCCTCGGCTCCTTGAAGAGTCTGTCACAGCCCCTCGCGGTCCCCGCATGGCCCTCCCGCGGCTCCACAGCGCCTCCCGCCTCTGCACGGCCCCACACACGTCACTGCGCGTCCCCATGCCGTGTCACATGCGTCCCCTCACGGCCCCGGTTTCTCCCGGTTCACACAGCTCCGTGCGCGGTTCCCTGCAGCTCGGCAGCGTCTCGCCCGTCCCCACGCTGCCCCCACCGGGCCTCGCACAGGTCCCTCCGCGCGTCCTGACGCGGGACCTCCCGGGGCCCCTCAGGTCCTCAGAGTTCTCCACGCCGTCCCCAACGGTTCCACACGGACTTCCTGCAGTTCTTCACGCCGTCCCTCACGCCACCTCACTCTGTCACTCGCTCTGTCCCTCACGCTGTCCCTCACACCACCTCACTCTGTCACTCGCTCTGTCCCTCACTCTGTCCCTCACACTGTCCCTCAATCTGTCCCTCACACCGTCCTTCATGTCTTCACTCACGCCATCCCTTACTCTGTCCCACACACTGTCCCTCATGCCATCCCTCACAATATCACTCACACCTTCCCCCATGTCTTCACTCACGCTGTCCCTCACATCACCTCACGTCACCTCACTCCGTCCCTCACACCACCTCACTCTGTCCCTCACTCTGTCCCTCACTCCGTCCCTCACTCCACCTCACTCTGTCACTCACTCTGTCACTCACTCTGTCCCTCACACCACCTCACTCTGTCCCT